>JAXCGZ010002437.1:0-7500 GCA_037179515.1 Halocaridina rubra | reverse complement strand
TAGGTGAACCTGCAGTTCCCCTCATACCGCAGTTCCCCTCCAGTTCACACCAGAATGTCCTCATCGGAAAAAGTTGACCTTTATGACCTCCTGTGTGTAAATACTGATAATTTTCCCAAAGTGTTTATATTATCTCTGAACAGAATATTCGTATAATCACGTGAGGACATCAGAAGGGAATTGGAAAAAATAAAAAAAGACACTCTGTACAAAACTAGTCAACTATTGCTTTCAAAGGTACTGGAACTCTTTCCACAACACAGTGGTGAACACATCATAAAAAAAGCAAGTAAAAAAAATATAATTACAAATATAATCACTTTTTGCGCAAGTGTCCTGAATATCTCAATGAATGGTGAACTTGACAAACTCTTTCAATCTCAAACTCCGGTTGTAAAATCCATAGAGTCTGAAAAAACACACTACCTAGGAGACCTACATCGAATGATAGAAAGTCTTGCAGATAAGGTGAGAAGTTTGGAAGCAGAAGCTGAAGAGGTGAAAGCCTTACAACACAAGGTGGGTTTGCTAGAATCTGACATTGTCCTACTTAAAAGAGATAATTCTAGGATGAAACTTCTATTAGAAACATCTTCACCTCTCAATTCAGTGCTGTCACCTAACAACAACCCTCAGCTTAAGCAAACTAGGTTTTCTGTCTCTACTTACCATTCTTTTAGTGCATTGGAAGTCGAATGTGACAGTGGTAGTGAAGAAGAGGTAGATCCAGATAAAAGTGATAGTTAACAAGACAACCATCTAGAATAAATAATCAACTCAGTAACAGGTTACAAAATAGTGATGAAACAACAGTGTCCTTCCCCACTACTCCTAAAACAACACAACAACAGGCACTAACCAGAACAAGATTCTTCCCAGCACAAATAACCAACCTGGTAAAGAGTTGCAAAACAGCGAAGAAGATATAGAGCCCATCTCCACTACTCCTAACAACACAGCAACTATCACTAACCAGGACAACCAAATTACACCTTCCAGCACAAATAACCAACCCAGCAATAGGCTGCAAAACAATGAAGAAAACAAAAGACAAAATAGCAGCAGTCTCTAATCTAAGCATTCCATCGAAGTCCTCTCCCCCACAGCCACAGTTACCCAATAATGCAAGTGCAAGGGTTACAGCTCAAATTTATATTCACATTCCTGGCAACCCCTTTGAGAGAGGGATACGTAATATATTGACAAATCAAGGTATTCCTTCTGATGAAGTCTTGATTAAGGAGCTTTCTCGCAAACCAAATTGGGTTTCCTTCGCAATAAAAATATCGAAAGTATTTGAATATGTGCCTTACAAACTGAATCAATGGCCTACAGGCACAATTGTCTAGCCATTTCGCGGGGGCAAACAATGGACACAACCTGGGTTTCTACAAAATATCCCAAACTACAGTCAAACCAATATAAACAGCAAAGAGCTTATGAAACAATCCCCTATCCGCGAGACTACAGAAAGAGACACAATACACACCTCTCTTATCGCCATCCACACACAAGAGACTTCTCCTGGAGAGATGGCTCTTACAACCCTAGACTCTCACCTAGGTATACAAACTTTGGGAAGGCCCGATCATACCATGGCACGTACTCAAATCAGCGTTACCCATCCAACGGCAGGTACAGACACCAGGATCCATGGGCTAACCCCAGAACACACTACAATGATGAAGTCCCAGCAGAATCACACAGTCGTAACAAGTCATGGACAAACCCTAGAACAAATTACAACTATGACTATGGATACCACCCTAATGAAACATGGTAAAAATGTAACATTAGTACATGCGAACACTCAATCCCTGCTCGCTCATTCTGAGGAAATAATAATGCTAACAAAAGACTACAACATAGATATCCTCTGTGTAAGTGAAACTTGGCTTCCTCCTACAAATGAAAATAAATATGTGAATATCCCAGAGTTTAAAATATTTCGCAATGAACATGGCCGAGGGGGTGGGGTCTGTATTTATGTTAGAAATTTTCTGAGTGCATCAGAAATAACCACAGGTTTAGAAAAACTGAAGAGCTCAAAGATTTATGGATCACTGTGCAGTATCAGAAACTTCCGTCTTTCATTGTAGGGTGTGTTTACCGCCACCCAAAAGCACCTACCAGTTCATTCAATCATCTGCTAGAAACATTCAGAAATATCTGTGTGCGCCATAAACCCATATACATACTTGGTGACTTTAATGATGACTTGCTCTCAGCAGATAACAAAATGAAAAGTGTAATCAACACAGAAGTTAACACAAATAGTGACAAAACCAACCTGCATAACCCCTAATTCTAGGACTCTTATAGATCTGATAATAACAAATAAAGTGGAAAATATACCCTATTGGGACGTAGTTCCCTGCCCAATTGCAGACCACGAGCTGAACATTGCTATGCTAAGCATAAACAAGCCCAAAAGGAAGCCTCTCTTCAAGACATTCCGGTGTCAAAAAATTTACTTCCATGTTATCTTTTGTGAAACATTAATCAACAACACAAATGCAATTAATAGAATTAAAAACACAGATAACGTCGATTTGCAGGTTGAGATTCTAACAAAAGACTTTTGTGAATGCTTAGATAGTTGTGCACCCATTGTAACAAGAAAAATAACCCTCCCCTCAGCCCCCTGGCTAACTAATAACATCAAAGACGCAATGCAAATCAGAAATCAAATACAAATAGAGCTAAAAATTAATAGTCTCATGATATGACTCTCCGAGAACGTTATAAAACAGAAAAGAAACTTGTCAGATCTCTTATCAATGTAAGTAAAAAAGACTTTTACAAAAAACAATTTAATGACTCTAGACATGATACAGCAGCAACATGGAAAGTGATAAGAAGCATGATACAAAATGAAAAGAGTACAACAGAAATTTATGAAAATATTACGGAGTTGAAAGACAAAGCAGAAAACTTTAATAACTATTTTGCTAACGTTGGCAAAAATACATATGAGAAAACACAAGAAAACATAAACTCAGTGAATATGAGTAATTGCTTAAAGGACAATTCTTCCAATGTAAGCACAAGAGAGTACTTCAAGATATATGCTATCGATTGTGCTACCCTAATTCTTACCATAAAGAGCCTAAGAAACTCTGGCTCTTATGGTCCAGATGGTATACCATTTCAATTCTTCAGAGATGCTCTACCCATGATTGTATCTTATATTCTAACTATTATGAACACTTCCATTGTTACTTAAAAGTTTCCTGACTCTTGGAAAAAATCACATGTAATACCTCTGCATAAAAAGGGAGACAGAGAAGATGTGACAAACTATCGTCCCATTTCCTTGCTACCCATTTTCTCTAAAATATTAGAACAAATTGTTGCATGCCAACTTATGTCATAATTAGAATCAAATAGACTATTATCTATTAACCAACATGGTTTCAGACCGAAACTCTCGACGGAAACTGCACTGCTCAAAGTTACGAATAGTATCTATAATAATATAGATATGAAAAAAATATCTCTGCTTGTATTATTAGACTTATCAAAAGCCTTCGACAGTGTAAATCATGAAATTCTTCTACGAAAATGTACTAACCTAAATATTGATCCGAGTTGGTTTAGAGAGTATCTATCTAATCGCGAACAGTCTATACGTCTTAACAACATTATCTCTGTGCCAAAAAATGTATCATTTGGTGTTCCACAGGGATCAGTACTTGGTCCTATCCTCTTCTCAATTTATGTAAATGATCTATCTTCTTTCATTTCTGACTGTTTAGTCGTACAATATGCAGATGACACTCAACTACTCCTCAGTGGTGATATTAATAATCTCCCAGAGCTACTCTTAAGGGCAGAAAACACTCTGTCAAAAATTAAAACCTATTTTCAAGAAATTGGGCTGTTAATTAACGAAAGTAAAACACAATGCATGTTTATTGGTCCAAGGATCCATATAGCACAAATCCCAGAAAACAAAGCAATTAATTTTTGCAACAATATTATTACACCTAGCAAAACAGTCAAAACCTAGGAATTCACTTTGATAACTACATGTTGTTTGATTCCCACATAGATAAAGTATGCAAAACGGTTACAGGAACATTAATGTACTTATCACGTATAAAAGACAATGTTGAGAGTACCACTCGAATAACTGTCGTTGAATCTCTAGCCCTAAGTCACATTAATTACTGCACAACTGTTTGGGGAGCTACCACTAAGACTTAGATAAACAGAATACAGAAGCTTATTAATTTTGCAGCTCGAGTTGCCCTGAGAGGAATAAGAAATTATGACCACATCGCACCATCTCTCAATATACTTGGGTGGCTACAGGCAGAAAACAAGGTCGCTTATGCTATTTATGTTTTTGCATACAAAATTTTGGACCATCATTATCCTAGCTGGCTATTTGATTTAAAAACAGTCAGGGATATAAGGGGAACCAACACAAGACAGAGCAGTGAGCTCTTTATTCAGAGAATAAACATAGAAGCAGGTTCAAAGATGATCACTATTAAATGGCCAACACTCTGGAACAATATTCCAGAGCATCTTAAAAATGCATCCTCCTTTACAGCTTTCAAAGGCAAACTTTATAGTTTTCTTTTGGACAAATAGTTGCTGCTCACACATAAACTAAACTTAATGGTTTAATACAATTTCCCTTAACACTAACCTCTCTATATGTAAACTGATGTCGACTTCTGTGTTCTCTAAGTTAAGAACTAATTATTCTCATTGAAAGGGAAACAAATATGGTAATGATGCCGATAATAATGATACTGTATGTAGTGTTATTATTACTATATTATTAACATTATTGTTAACATTTTTATTACATCATTACTATATTCTATGAAAGCTACATTTAATATAACTGTATGTATTACTCTCTTACTTATTAGTTCAATTGCATGTTTACTTATAAGTTACTTTTATTTTTAAGAAGAATAACCATTGCACAAAAATGGAAATAAATGTTTGTTTGTTTGTTTGTTTGTTTCTGCACGCAAATTTCATAAGGTTCTTCGCTCGCTAAAGATGAACAAGGCATTTGGTCCCGATGGTAACACTGCAAGGTTCCTTAAGGAGTTTGAAAATGAACTGGCTCCCATGCTTTGCCATCTTTTTCGCCTCATTCATTTAACCAGTATCTATCCTTCATCTTGGAAGCAAGCTCTAGTTCAACTTGTTCCTAAGAAGGGTGACCGCTCTATTCCTTCCAACTATTGACCTATTGCCCTAACCTCCTCTATTGCTAAAGTTTTTTAAACTTTGCTCAATGCACACTTCTTGAAACGCCTTGAATCTAACTCACTTACTCTGATCACAAGCATGGCCTCCATAAGGCAAGATCCACTGGTGAACTCCTGTTCTATCTTTCTCACGTTTGGACAGCCATCTTCTATGAGGAATCCTTTGTCGTCGCCCTTAATATATCTAAGGCTTTTGACAGAGTCTAGCAAAAGGCTCTGTTGGTCAAACTCCCTGCCTAAAGCTTTACACCTTCTTTCTGATCTCTGATTTCCAGTTTTCTTTCTAACCGTTTTATATCTGTAGTTGTTGATGGTGCGACATTTAGCCCTTTCTCTGTTACCAGTGGCATTCCACAGGGCTCTGTTCTTTCACTTACTCTTTGCCTTCTCTTCATCAATGATCTTTTACAATCCCCATCTTCCTCTCTTCTTCATGCCTTTGCTGACGATTCTACCCTTCACTTTTCCTCTGCATTTTCTTCACAAACTTCATCTGCTACTCGTAATTGGTCCCGTGTCACTTTCTCTTCCACTCTCAACTCCGATTTGCATATGGCATCTGAGTGGGGCACTCAAAATTTAGTTAAATTCAATGCCTCAAAGACTCAGTTTCTGGCTATTTCTTTATCTTCTTCTCCTCCTGATAACCCTATTGTTTTCAAAACTAACGAAATATATCCTAATTATCTATCAACATATTAGGAATCCATGTAGCCTCTAATTTGTCTTGGAGGAACCACATAATCCAAATTTCTAAATCTTCTCCCAAAAAACTTGGGGTTCTTTTTCGTTTTCGTCATTACTTTTCCTATTTACAGTTACTTCATATCTATAAAGTTCTTATCCGTCCCTGATAAAATACTGCTCACACATCTGGGATGCTTCTTCTTATACTTACCTTCTTGATAGGGTAGAATCTAAGGCAGTCAGACTCAATAATGATCCTTCTCTTACTTCTAGTCTGTAGATTCTCTCTCTCTTTGCTGTAAAGTATCATCCCTTTCTCTTTTCTATCTCTAATACTTCCATAGCTGCTCTGATGAGTTGGCGGGTTGCATCCCTCCTCCACTGCCGAGGCCATGTAGCACTCACCAAGCAGCCTCATCTCATAGGTTCTGTGTGGAGATTTATAGCTCGCGGATTGGTCGGTGCAGCGACTGCTTCCTCCCATCTACCTCCAGACTCTGGAACTCTCTTCCTCCTTCTGTCTTTTCTAATTCTTATGGTCTATCTTCCTTCAAAAAGCAGATCTATCGTCATCTCAGGGCCTCATCCTCCATATCTCTTGGCCCTATGTACTTTGACTATTTTCCTGTCTGTCGTTTTCCTTTGTGTAACATTACCTCACCTCTGCCTTGTTCTTAACCTTTTTCTTTTCCTTCGTCTTGGTGTTTTCTCGTGCCCTGACCTTTATTGATAATATATATATATATATATATATATATATATATATATATATATATATATATATATATATATATATATATATATATCTACCTTGGCTGTTTCCTCCTTTAATTGGGGGGTAGCCGACATCAAGAAAGGAGAACAAATATGGGGATTACTTTGCTCTATGGGCAATGACGAGGGAGCTAGCGACCGTTCAGATGGCACTGCTGGAGTGCCACAGCCCATCCTTCCGGCCCTTCCACAACCTGTGTCGCTTCACGACTGCCAACTCCTCCTACTGCCCCTACCACAGGGCTACCTCTTTAAGATGCAGCCCCGTGGTAACAGCAGATGCCCATCAGAGCTGCATCACAATCGCTCGCCACTCGTTCCCATTCCTACCAGGCTTGCTTGCCTCCCTCACATCCATCCTCCTATCATTCATGGCTCTCCTTACTCCATCCATCCATCCAAACCTAGGCCTCCCTCTAGCATTTCTCCCATCAACTCTCGCATTTATCACCTTTTTCAGAAGCCATTCATCATCAATCCTTCCCACATGGCCAAACCATCTCAGAACATTCATATCTACTCTGGCTGCAATTTCTCTCCTCACACCCGTTCTTGCTCTCACCACTTCATTCCTAACCCTATTCAATCGAGATACACCAATCATACTCCTCAAGCATTTCAAATCAAACACATTTAGTTTCCGTCTCTCACTTACTTTCATACCCCATAACTCTGATCCATACATCACAGTTGGCAAAACCAATTTCTCATACAAAACTTTCTTAACATTCATTTCCAACCCTCTATTCTTCATCACTCCTTTCAATGCACCCAACACTTTACATCCTTCATATATATA
>JAXCGZ010002436.1:15000-57645 GCA_037179515.1 Halocaridina rubra | reverse complement strand
TATTCTTAGATTGTTTAGTCGCCGTGGCTCAAGCGGTAGCGTCCGCGACTCTGAGGCTTCAGGTCGAGGGTTTGCACCCCATCACGGTCTGAGGTTAGCAAGGGCATGCACTCAGGGTAGCGATTACATCTGCCAAAACAAGTCCTTCGCAAGAGGGCAACCGTCCTAGCCCTTGGTACAAAAGGGAACCCGTGACTTAAAACCGGAACAACATTGTTATTCTTAGATTGTGACATCGGGACGGGCAAACAATGTTGACTTCATCGGGCCCGGGCATCAAGAAAACATTTAAGAAGAGGAAAAAGTAGCAGACTTAGGACAAGATAGAAAAAAGAGAATGATAAGCAATAAAAGACAGATAAAGAGAATAGTCAGAATTATTGTCTTATTTGCATCATTGTTTATCTCCCTTCACATGGGGGTGGGCACAGATTGGCAGGATCTGGGGAATTAAGGCTTGGATGCCAGTCCTAACCCCCTGCTGTGGGCTCGACCACTGATGAAATACAGTACAAATTTAAAATATAACAGTTCCATTTAATGCAGACACAGTTATATTTACATTTTGTAACATGCAGAGTTGCAGGACAGAGACGGATAATATTGCTCATACTTTTCCTTCCACATCATCGCAATAACTAAAG
Organism: Halocaridina rubra; assembly: GCA_037179515.1. Classification (NCBI taxonomy): domain Eukaryota; kingdom Metazoa; phylum Arthropoda; class Malacostraca; order Decapoda; family Atyidae; genus Halocaridina; species Halocaridina rubra. The sequence continues at coordinate 57,001 of JAXCGZ010002436.1, read as the reverse complement.
TAAATTCTACTTTCTCGCCACAGGACGAAGCTGTCTCGAACCAGGGTCCTCTAGGACTGGGCTAGACATGTGCTTGGTCATCAAGCTATAAAGACTCCACAAATGACATTCATGTGATCGAGACTACTGTGGGACGTTAAGAAGGGCATCCAGCCTTAATTCCCCAGCTCTAACCTGTCTGTCCATCTCTATTCGAATGGATTAATAGTGACATAAAAAACGGAAAGCAACAAAAACAATCTTATCTAACACAACCATACATTAGCTTTTCCAATATTATTACTAATGTATATGTTGTACACTCGGGGTAACGTTTACATATGCCAAAACAAGTCCTTCGCAAGAAGGCAACCGTCCTAGCCCTTAGTAGAAAAGGGAGTTCGTGACGTAAAACTGAAACCAAGTGTTATGTAACTTTTTAGAAATAATGCGGCTAATATTCTAATATCATTTATAATTATTAAGAAGTTGATGTATGAAAGTAATCAGCCAGATTTTAGAGTCATACTCAATTATTTATTTTTTCTTATATGAAATCATATAAATAATACTAAAAGCTAAAAAAAAAAAAAAAAAAGTTAAGCAGTACCAGAAACGTGGCTCCCTGCACTGCCAAGGATTAAGTAGGATTGTATGAATAGCAATCAAAATAACTTCTGATATGTAATAACTAGGTTTTTTTCTTTTTTTCGTTGATATTCTTCCTTGAGGGTGAGCTGACCTTCCCTTTTTGGCCCGCAGGTGGGGAAATAACTGTAGGTAGTCTTGCCGAGAGCCGATTCGGTTTTACGTCACGAACTCCCTTTTCTACTAAGGGCTAGGACGGTTGCCTTCTTACGAAGGACTTGTTTTGGCAGATGTAATCGTTACCCTGAGTGTATGCCCTTACTGACCTCAGTCCGTGACGGGGCGCGAACCCTCGACCTGCCGCCTCAGAGTCGCAGACGCTACCGCTTGAGCCACGGAGACTACATGTGCTCACAAATACCATGACCGTGTTTTGGATTTAGAATTCACAATTTACTTTATGTTTCATAATGTAATTATTAGTCAACATTCGGGAGTGGACACAGATGGATTAAAGCTGGGGAATGATGGCTGGATGCCCTTCCTAACGCCTCACCGTAGACTCTTTCTCTCTTTCGAGATCTCTTTTCCCTTTCTTATCTGAAGACCCCACTCTTTTTCATAAGACACTTATTAAATTCTCTCTCTCTCCTCTCTCTCTCTCTCTCTCTCTCTCTCTCTCTCTCTCTCTCTCTCTCTCTCTCTCTCGTTTTATAATTTTTTTTAATGATTGTGACACCAGAACGGGCCAAAAGATAATAAAATAAAACAGCCCTCATCAGGTCTGGGCACGAAGAATACATAATATAATGAGAAACAGAAATGGAGAGTGTAATGACTTGTCAGATGTGAAGGGATAATATGAGGTGTGTAACGAATATCCAGAAATATTCGGTGTTGATGTAGGCATAGAAATTACATAATTTATCATCATAACTTATCATACCTTGCTTTCATTCTCCAGTATTCTTTTAATTGTATTTCTTTTTTTCCAGATATCTTTCCCTGGAGATTGCTCTACCACTGACGAAGAAGAGGACGAAGAGGAACATGAAGGAAGATAATGAGCATGACATAGATCCTCTTGCCATGGAACTTCTGTACGACCATGTTGAACTATAATGCTTTTGACATTGATAAATTCTGAAAACCCATTCTATTTTCTCACTAATTCACTATTTTACTTCTGAAATTCGATATTATGAGCTTTTTTATGTAAAATTTATCATTTAGATGCCCTCTAATGATAATTGATGAAAGTATAAATGTCAACAAAAAAGTTTTTGGTTTTATATTTTGGTTATTGTGTTTTGGACATCTTTCTATGTGGGCATCAGAAATTTCTCAAAATTATTATTTATTTGTTTAGACTCCCTTATTATGTGTACTTAGAGCTTGTTACATGTTGGGCATTACCATTGTAAATACTATTTATATGAACGATTAGTGAATGATATGTATAATGAATGTTTTAATATAAAAAAATTATGTATGCATGGTTTAAAGATAATATACTTATCCATGCGAATTATCTCTCTAATTCATCCTCAGTACTAAAGTTCAGCCTTAATTCCCCCGCCCCAACATGTTTGTGTCCGCCCCCATGATGGTGATTAATGTTCCGCTTTTACGTCACGGATTCCCTTTTCAACCAAGGGCTAGGACGGTTGCCTTCTTGCGAATTACTTGTTTTGGCAGATGTAATCGTTACCCTGAGTGCATGCCCTTGCTAACCTCAGACCGTGACGGGGCGCGAACCCTCGACCTGACGCCTGAGTCGCGGACGCTACCGTTTGAGCCACGGTGACTACATAATGACACATAAAACGGAACACATCAACAGCAACTATCAATGCCATATATCTCGTGGCACTGACTAGGTCAATGGCTCTCAACCTTCTTACCACCAGGCCCCTCTTATTGTTGATCCTTGTCCATTCTCTCACAACTTCAGCCTCTTCGCATTATTATTTTTTTTTTGGCGACGCAGGGCACAAATGTTACATAAAATAATTATTAACGCATGGAATGTTACCAATAAACAAGCCTTGGACAAATGACAACAAAGGCCTTCTTCTTCTTCTTCTGGTTGGTGTAGGACATGAAGTCTGAAAAAAAGAAAGAAAGAAAAAAAAGATATGCCCAAATATATCTTGAGGGAAAGCACTAGTCACCATGAAATAGGACAAATCCACTTTTAATTGTTAAACTGTCATGAGAACTTAATCTTAGGCGATCCTCAATAGTAGTAGTAGTAGTAATCCACCCATATACCAAAGATATAATAATAATAATAATAATAATAATAATAATAATAATAATAATAATAATAATAATAATAATAATAAAAGCTTCCCAACATGCATAAATATAGAGATAAAAGGAATAATAAAAATCATATCTTCGCTCTACGGCATCAACTAAACTAAATGTACATACCTGTTTTATAATACCACACCATCTCTGTAAATAACGTACTGTAATTGGTATTTAATAAGCTCCTTAAATCAGTTTTTCTTCAAATCTACAACCAAATAAAAAAAAAATATAGGCAAGTTCCATTCTCTTGTGCAATATTCCATACATGGTCTACTACTAATATCAAAGATTCACCTTGAAAACAGTTATTATTTCCTAAATATATTTTCACAATCTGTCCCTATCTATAATTCTACTACTTTTAGCAATATCAGTGATAGTTAACTGTCCATGCCTAGGGTTAGACAAATGACTAATTTTTGTTGATAATCCAATTGCTGGTTCAAAATTTTGTAAAGATTTTCGTCTGCTGGCGAGATCAGTGACCGTCAGTCACGTGTTTTTCTGTGGTACTGCGTGGTCGTGATTCGTACTTTACACGAATCGTAAAATAGAAAAAATAGTGCATAATATTTGGATACTTATGTGTGTCACAGAGGAAAGTGGCAGTTCTACAAATTGGCACTTAAAACATATATGCTCAGAGTAATTTTCCTGGGAGTGCCTGGCACTATGTTAATCATGCCTTGCCGTGGCACCGATTGTTGCACGAACTAATTTCAAGAGCCATTTTCACCAAAGGTAAGCAAAATCGAAATAGTAATTAAAGACAAGAGGACACAGCTATAAGAACACAATAGTGTTTAACACCAATATTAATTTCGAGTTTGAAGTGTTATTTGCTGTTGGCTCCATAATAATAGGACATAGTTGAGTGTCCTTCATAACTCGAAATCGTTATATTTAATAACCATTTTACTGTAATATGTTCGTGGATTCAATTAGATGATTGAGTGATTCGGTTTTACGTCTCGAACTCTCTTTTCTACCGAGGGCTAGGACGGATGCCTTCTTGCGAAGGACTTGGCATGTGTAATCGTTACCCTGAGTGTATGCCCTTACTAACCTCAGTCCGTGACATTAGCCATTGTACCAAATATCAGTCAATTTATTTTTTAATTATTTATTTATATTTATTTTAGTATTATAATTATATGCACCAGTGGTATCTAGATCTACAATTTTTGTCTCACTGGAGTCTTAAGTGCTCAGGACCTCCATTGTGGTAGATGCAGTGGCTGAGAATACATTATATTAATTCTAAACTCCATTCATTATGTCTTGGGGATTCAGACTTTAACTATGTATGATTTTTTCGGTAAAGCTGACTTGTACACCCCCAGTTAGGAAAATAAATGGAATTTGGTGTTTTTATTGTAGTTAGGTAAGTTCATTCACTGAGAACGAAATTATGGGTTTTTATATATTTTTGGGTGTTTTTTTTTTATTTTCACATCACCCTGTGGTGGGTGTGAAAGTCAACTTTTAATGTAGTTACGAAGTTGGGGTTTTGTTAATAGTGCTAATTTATCATAATGCAATAATTGGCTTAAATAGCAATATTAACAATAATGACCAAAATATAATTACCATTTATTCTTAAATTAATGACGAAATAGCAATAATTATAGGCAATAACAGCATTAATGAACAACATAGCCATAATTAATTAAAAATACAAACCATGATTAAGACTTTACCAATAAAGTTTGGTAAAGTTTAATAGACTTTTCAAGTGGACAGTGAGTGGGTACTAAACATAGAAGTGATATAAACTAAAGACACTATGGGCTCTGGCAAAGATGCATAACCCCCAAAACCCCATGTGAAGTTAAATAACCCAATAAACTGTTAGGTTAGGGTTGGATAGCTTATGATAGGGAAGGTGACTTGCCTTGTAAATATGAATAACTAGAGCATTCTGAGGTTAGACATCTTTTCAATATCTAAAATAAGTTTTAAAGCCACTGATTTAATGGATAGAGGCCTTCACTGCTGCAAAATTGCAATATGTTTACATGAATCAGCAAGGAAATGAGTGATTTTGAGTAAAATTCCTAAGTAACTCGTATTTTTGTATTGTTTTTAATATATATATATATATATATATATATATATATATATATATATATATATATATATATATATATATATATATATATATATATATATATATATATATAAGAATATTTCATTTCCCATTTTTAATGTGGTAGTGCCAAATATGAAATATTGGGTTTTATTACTGATGTACATAAGGTGTTTTGTTACTGGTTATGAGAGTCTGGGGGGTTGTTTTGGTTCAACGGGGTGATTAATGGACAAAATCCTGGTGAGTATTTAGGGACAGTGAAAGGTATTTACGTTAAATCTCTAAATATGTTGACTATTGTAAATGGTTTGATTAAGGTGTTTATTCTGGGGTAATTGGGCACCACACCCAGAGATAAATCCCACACACACATACATACAATTCTGATTACAGTTTGGAATCTCTCTCTCTCTCTCTCTCTCTCTCTCTCTCTCTCTCTCTCTCTCTCTCTCTCTCTCTCTCTCTCTCTCTCTCTCTCTCTCATTTCGACACCAGGACGTGCAAAAAATAAATGTCTTCATCGGGCCTGGGCACCAAAGACGCATTTAGAACAAGGAAAAGTAGCAGCTTAAGGAAAAGGCAGAAGAGAATGATAAATAATTAAAAAAAAAAAGACAGGCTGAAAGAATACTCAAAGCAACGAATATCTAGAAATATGGAAGGTTTTGGACCTGAGAAGGCGATAGATCAGTTTTTTGAAGGAAGAGAGGTCATAAGAGTTAGGAAAGACAGAGAGGTAGAGAGTTCCTGAGTCTGGAAGTGGAAGAAGCTGATACCTCACCGACCAATCCCTGCATGTTTCATTGTTTCCTCTAAAAAGAAACTAGTTTCGCTAATCATAGCGACCATTTTGATCAGTACTTTCCACACCCTTTTTTGATTATGGGAACCGCCAGTATCAGGTATTCGCGGTAGGCCATTTGTAATGTGCGCGAGACGGAAAAGCAATTGCAATATCACTAGGAGTGCCCATGTGCACATGTCCCCATGTACAGTTATTTGATTAATTAAAAAATCTATCTATCTATCTATCTATCTATATATATATATATATATATATATATATATATATATATATATATATATATATATATATATATATATATATATATCCTAATAAAGCATAATATATTTTTTACAGAGGTAATATATATTTTTTTCATTCATTTGAAACCTAAAAATGAAGTAACGAAGGTAGATAAAAATAATAATAACAAAATTGATAATAGGAAGGCATAGCTAAAGGGGAAAAAAATGAAAAAACTTATTAAAAGAATAGACTATAAGCTCTTGTTAAAAAAAAATAATATAATGTGAGTCTTAAGTCTTCAAAAACTTAGCATTGTTCACAAGCAACTTAGATAAACCTCTCATATTTAATTAGTGTGTTTATGACTGATTTAATGAGGAAAAACACATAATTGACACTCATATTGTGTGTGCTTGCATGTTTATCACACTCTTCTTGAAGATAAATATAGAATATAACAATGCTTATCTTTAGCAGTGCTTATCATCTAGAATATTATAATTAAATTCTTATTGCCATATGGATAAGACCTACCAGACTAGAAGTTATTAGAGTATTACATAATTCTATAGCCTATTATTTTAGCCAGTTGACCTGTTCGACCCTATAATTATATTCCGTTTCTTGGGATAGTCAAACATGAGCTGGTTGTCAAGATGTCGTTTTGTGGGGACTGACTAGGGACTGGGGACTATTTTAAGTGCATATCTATTCTTCAATTATGTAGTCTCGACTGTTGTCCAGGTTACATATATAGATCGTCATATATCATTAGATTATGTAATATTTTTCCGTGTAGGGGATACACGCTACCTCACTGTGGTTTATGTTGCTATATGAGTAGCCATTTGTTTTGAAAAGCTAGTTATTAGTCTCTCCCAAAATATTTTTTTTTCAACCTATTAGTAACGTTGTAATATAGTTTTACTAAGTAATTGGTAACTATAATAATATTTTTTTTTATACGAACGAACTAAACAGTGACATTTTTATCGATACTTTGTCATTTTCGTAAGGAAATGAAATCTTTTCATTAGTCCGATGTTGTGGACGAAGACCGAGGTAGTTCACCGGTAAAAGTTCGCAAACCGGGAGACGGCTAACGCTATTCGTCACTTCCAAATTTTGTGTCCACCCCTTTTTGAATGGGGACTCCTTGTGACATAAAACGACAAACAACCAAAATATGTAATGATCTAGTTGTTATATACATATATTCAGCCATCCAACCATGAAAATAGTGTACCTAACTGCGCTTGTGATGTGGGAAAAAAAAAAAAAGATGCTTTGAGGACACTGTGTACCTCCTACCCTGTCCCCCTTCTGATCGGCCCATTATGGTTTGCAATAATTACCCAAAACCATCCAGTAATTAACATCATTTAGTGCTTGCAGTAGATAACAGTTGTATTTTACATACACATGCATGCTACAAAAATTAGGACGCACATCAGATCTCCAGTTCAGTAAAGTTTGCATCAGTATTTTTACATAGGCTAATGTTTATTCTCTCTCTCTCTCTCTCTCTCTCTCTCTCTCTCTCTCTCTCTCTCTCTCTCTCTCTCTCTCTCTCTCTCTCTCTCTCTCTCTCTCTCTCTCTCTCTCTCTCTCTCTCTCTCTCTTCTTTATATGAGGGCTATGTTAGTTGAATGTTTTTGTTACTGTTTTGTTGGGAGAGAACTGTTTTCTTATCTGTAGTGTATGTCCGTTATTGTTATAAATTGATCTCATTCATCCGTGTTTATTTACATGTTTTTATGAATTTTAAAACAATTTGCAATTAGTTTTCTTTGTCTTACAATTATTCTTTCAAGTTAATAATTAGTAATTAAATTTTCAGTGGGTTTCAACAACGCTACCAGATAGATAGATAGATAGATAGATAGATAGAGAGAGAGAGAGAGAGAGAGAGAGAGAGAGAGAGAGAGGAGAGAGAGAGAGAGAGAGAGAGAGAGAGAGAGAGAGAGAGAGAGGAACATTTTTCTACAGACGAGAATATCCACAAAACATACACAAACTGCAATAATTCATTGTCGTTTTTAAACATAGTTTTAAACGGCTTATTCTAGCATGTATTTTCCTCCCTTGTCATATGCTCCACCAGTCCCACTTCTCCACCCATACGGTGGAGAGGTAGTGGATACGCAAACCACATGGACCTTGTCCAAGATTTTCCCAGAATTTCATACGTCTCTTCCACATAAATTTGGTCCATTTCTCTTCCGTCCATTCTTCCAAGTAACCGTTCACTGATCCCACGTCCGTATCCCCCCCCCCTCAAAGAAACAGCATCATGAATTTGTGTTGTAAAGGTAGACAGTTCCGTCTCAAAAAGTTCGTTCCAATCCAGTAGCACCAACGGCCTTCCCTGTCCAGTATAATTAGTATCGGCTGTCGAGGATTCCAGGCAGTTCATGTCCGTTGTCTGTCGTGTACGGTAACGGCCAAAATCTCTCTTCTGGAGCTGCTGTTGTTTCCTTCTGTTGCTACTACAAGAGGGAGACATCCCGTGAATTGCAGGAGGGTCAACCTAAAAGGTCTTCCCCAAGAGTGATCCAGTGTGATTCTAGGAAGCATTGAGGAGAGACTGTCTCAGTGCATCCTGCATCTGCTCTCGTAACTTCTTACAACTTAATTGGGGACAGTTTCTGGAGTGATTTACGAAAGAAGAAGTGTAACGTATATTTACTGTCGGCCGAAGATGAAGTAGGATTTTTTTTAATTAATTCGAAAATGTTTTTGTAAGACATTTCCTCCTCAAATGTAATCCTAGAAGGGCTATCTAGAATCTTTTGATAGCTAGGTGTGACCATCCAAATGCCTCATATCTCCAGACTTTTATGAGTGTGCAGGTATTATTATTATTATTATTATTATTATTATTATTATTATTATTATTATTATTATTATTATTATCAGGAATAATAAGAGTGGTAGTATTGGATGTACTATTATTGTTGGTTATTATTATTATTATTATTATTATTATTATTAGTATTATTATTATTGGTATTATTAATGCTATAGGTATTTTACTCTCTCTCTCTCTCTCTCTCTCTCTCTCTCTCTCTCTCTCTCTCTCTCTCTCTCTCTCTCTCTCTCTCTCTCTCTCTCTCTCTCTCTCTCTCTCTCTCATTTAGCAATGTGTAATAACCACTGATAAGTAAGACTGACCGAGTGACATTGTCTAGTTGTCATGGTTACGTAATAATTTGCCATATGTAAACCACATAGGTAGGGACGTTTTCCTGTACTATATGTAGGCTAAGACACGTATGTGTGTGTGTGTGTGTGTGTGTGTGTGTGTGTGTGTGTGTAATAATCTAATTGTGATTACGGGAAAGAGCCATATGCTCGCAACTCCCCGTCTCCTGGTCGGTTCCATTTCAAAGTTAGCCCTCGTTAGACTGGGGCTGGACACAAACATATTGGAGCTGAAGGATTAAGGTTGGATGCCCTTCCTGACGCCCGGCGGTGAGATCGAACCCGCGTAAGTCTCTTCGCGGCTTGCGCGCTCTACTACTGACACCGCGCATCCTTCGTTTACGCTGTTCTGTGTTCTAATAATATAGAACTTGGGGTTGGTCTACACGAAAAAGTAGATTAATCTTTTGCGGTCTTGAACATGTGACAGAAATTTGTCACATGTTACCCACACGTGTGTGTGTGTATATATATATATATATATATATATATATATATATATATATATATATATATATATATATATATATATATATATATATATATATATATATATGCTCTGTAGCACGTTTTTGAGACTAATCGCATTTATGCTTGTAGGTAAATTGATTTTATTTGTTAGCTAATATAATTACTTTTTCAGTTTCAGTCCTCATATTATTATTATTATTATTATTATTATTATTATTATTATTATTATTATTATTATTATTATTATTATTATTATTATTATTATTATTATTATCACCACCAAAATAGGTAAGATTATATGAATTGTATCAAGTGTATATGTTAAAAAAGCATTAATTTTTAAATGGGATATTATTTGAGAGAAAGATATATATATATATATATATATATATATATATTATATATATATATATATATATATATATTATATTATATATATATATATATATATATATATATATATATATATATATATATATATATATATGTATATATATATATATATATATATATATTATATATATATATATATATATATATATATATATATATATAGAGAGAGAGAGAGAGAGAGAGAGAGAGAGAGAGAGAGAGAGAGAGAGTCTGGCCATCTTCAAACACATATTACAAGTAGTCGCTTAATACCGCATATTATAACATCACCATCTGTTAATCTCTCCTCATCTATACATCTTTGATGGTTAAAATGAGAGACACACTAACACACACATCTATATTTAAGGTTAATGATGCACACACAAGATTTAAATAATGTAATTTGCAAAGGTAATGAATATTGCAAGGAGTGGATCTATCTAGTTATCTGTCTGCAGGAGCCATATCCCTCTTTATTAGGGGAGTGGTTGAGTCAAAGCAAATTACCTTGACTCTGCGGGAAGAAAGTACTGATAGGGGATTTCCAGTCCCCTCGCTCCGCCCCTCTTATGAGGAGAGTAGCTGAGTCACAGCAAATTACCTTGACTTTGCCGGAAGAAAGTACTGAGAGGGGATTTCCAGTCCCCTCGTTCCGCCCCCATTTAATCGAGTTTTGCGACGCGTAGGGGAACAAGGGGGTGGCTGAGTCAAAGTGAATTACCTTGACTCTTTGCGGGATAAAAGTACTGAGGATAGAAGTCCCACTCCCCTCGCTCCACCACATTTGGTCATTTTTTTCCGACACGCAGGGGAACACGGAGAAAGTATTTCTCTAGTTCAGTCTATCGTAGGCTAGAGAGAGGCGACTTGCAACACCCCTTCTAAAATAGTGATGATTTCAGGATATGCTAGGCTCACAGGCTAAGTGATTGGAAGATTAGATCTTTGGAGTCAATTCTGAAACAGTTTCTTTGAAAATGATAATGCTTTGATTCAGTTCTAAAGGTGTTTTACAAGCTCAGGCCACGAAAAGAGTTGTAATATCCATCCTGCTTTATATTCTGTTGCTTCATATCTCCTGATAGGCAGGCAGGTTAGGTTAGGTTAAGTTAGGTTTACATACAGGCTATATTAAGACGACGCTTTATTTTGGGCTAAAGTTAATATTAATAATAATGATGATGATAATAATAATATTAATAATAATAATATTAATAATAATAATAATAATAATAATAATAATAATAATAATAATAATAATAATAATAGTAATAATAATAATTATAATAATAACTGACGTACAATAGATTGTCACAATACGTTATTTTCATTTTTTTTTTTGTCTCGCCGCAGGGTACCGTAAGATAAATTCATGAAATTTCGCGAAAATAACTGAAATATTCATAATTCTTCAACTACGTTGGTTGTATATCAATATTCTCTCGGTGAGTTTTTTTTCTTCGAAATGCATTATCACACCGAAGAAAAATGTGAATTATTGCTTTTTTTTTTGGGGGGGGGGGAGTTTTTTCCCCGGAATAAACGGTGCTAGAAATGAGGGATTTTTTTTTTTTTTTTTTTTTTAGGTTTTTTCCATTATAGTGATTTTGTGTTTGCATTTATCTCAAAGACGAAATTCGGATAATCGAGTCCGGAAATAATTTTTTAATAATAATAATAATATAATAATAATCATATTAATTATAATAATTATTATAATAATAATAATGATAGTAATTATAATATTAATAATAATGATAATGATAATAATAATGATAATGATAATGATAATAATAATGATAATGATAATAATAATAAAATATTAATAATAATTGTTCCGATTTTACGTCACGGACTCCCTTTTCTACAAAGGGCTAGGACGGTTGCCTTCTTGCGAATGACTTGTTTTGGCAGATGTAATCGTTACCCTGAGTGCTTGCCCTTGTTAACCTTAGACCGTAACGGGGCGCGAACCTTCGACCTGACTCCTCAAAGTCGCGGACGCTACCGCTTGAGCCACGGTGACTACAATGATATTAATAATTATATTAATTATAATAATAATAATGACATTAATTGTAATAATAATAATAATAATAATAATAATAATAATAATAATAATAACGATGTTGATAATATTGGTTCATACATCTCTTCCTATATCTCGTCCTTCTTCTTCTTCTTCTTCTTCTTCTTCTTCTTCTTCTTCTTCTTCTTCTTCTTCTTCTTCTTCTTCTTCACTGTGAATATTGACCTGATCTCGCGAAAGACAATTTTACAGTGCAGTTGCTTCGCTCACATGGGTCCAAATAGACCTACTTTTGCATTCCAATAGACTTATCTTTTCCTTAAAACACACACACACACACACACACACACACACACACACACACACACACACACACACACACACACACACACACACACACACATTATGCTGAGGGAATTAGACTTACCATCACTCGAAGCTAGAAGAGTGAGGGGGTATATGGTGACAGTCTTTAAATTCCTTCATGGTTATGATAGAGTGGATAGGGATCGATATTTTGATATGGCTGGCTCTAGAACTAGAGGTCATAGTTTGAAGCTTCGTAAGAAAACTTCTTCGCAGGATGTAAGGAAATACTTCTTCAGTGTAAGAGTAGTTGATAATTGGAATTGGCTAAGCGAGGAGGTAGTTAATGCTATCTCAATCCATAGTTTTAAGGACAGGTATGATAAGTATGACTAAGTCTAAAATGGAACCGATCAGGAGACGGGAAGATACGAGCTTTGGGCTCTTTCCCGTAAACACAATTAGGTAATCACAATTAGGTAATCACACACCTCAAAATGCTACAGATATTTTTTTTTTATTCATTCTGCCAACTAATGAACTGGTTAATTTTAAATGATTATATATTAAAAAAATCAGAACTTTTTTTTGTGTATTTTATTGTTTGTGTCTTCTTTCGAGTGTTTGTGAATAGCTTTGCAGACAGTGTTTGTTTGGCTGTATTTGTCCGTTGTAATGTTCGTAGATGTCTGAGAGAGAGAGAGAGAGAGAGAGAGAGAGAGAGAAACTTTTTATTTCCATTTCATTATACAATGGGTATTCGTCAGCCGGGACAAGCCCTAACCCCCCACTGTGGTGTCCAACCACAGCAGTTCCTGCCAGTAAACAGCTTAAACTCTCGGTCTTGGACGGGAACCGATCTTTCGACCTCGTGAATGCGAAGCCAGCGCGTTACCACTGTACTAGCCAGAGAGAGAGAGAGAGAGAGAGAGAGAGAGAGAGAGAATTACGTAATATTCTTGGTATTACATGTAATTTGTACTGAGATAAAGAAAAAAAAATATTAGATACATTTAAAAACAAGTCCATAACTGTTATCTTGACTAATTTTCCTACTAGGAAACCAGAAAATTGAGATGCTATGAAGGACTACCGGAGTAGTAGTAGAAGCAGCAACAGCAGTAGTAGTAGTTATAGTATCATTATTGTTATTATTATTATTATTATTATTGTTATTATTATTATTATTATTATTATTATTATTATTATTATTATTATTATTATCAGTAGTAGTAATAGTAGTAGTAGTACTAGTAATAATAATAATAATAATAACAATAATAATAATACTAATACTAATACTACTACTAATAATAATAATACGTACACACATTCATGAACTCATTACCCCTTGTAAGGGTGGGGGCAAGCCAAGAGATACGCATTCACTACGATCCACACATACTTAAAACTACTCCTCTTAGCTTTTTTACCCCTTTAGGGAGGGGGTAATATATATCATACTTGTTCCCCTGCGTGTCGTAAACTTCGACTAAATGGAGCTGGGCTGGGAGACTTGGAATCCCCTCCTTTGTATTTTTTATCCTACGAGTGGTCAAGAAATAATGATAATAATAATAGTAATAATAATAATAATTAATAATATTATTGTGATAATAATAATAATAATAATAATAATAATAATAATAATAATAATAATAATAATAATAATAATAATAATAATAACAGCAGCAACCAGGTATTATTATTATTATTATTATTATTATTATTATTATTATTATTATTATTATTATTATTATTATTATTATTATTATTATTACCCCCTGATGGAGGGGGTAAGAATACTTCCTCCTTGTTCCCCTGCGTGTCGTAAAAGTCGACTAAATGGGGCGGAGCGAGGGGGCTGCTAATCCCTTCTTCTGTATTTAATTCCCACAAAAAAGTCAAATTATTGTCTTTGACTTAGCCACCCTCCTTATAAGGGGGAATATTGCTTTGGTATATGGATATGGATTATTATTATTAGTCTCTTTGATGATAACCGAGATAGGATTCGGTTTTACGTCACGAACTCCCTTTTCTACTAAGGGCTAGGACGGTTGCCTTCTAAGGAAGGACTTGTTTTGGCAGATGTAATCGTTACCCTGAGTGTATGCCCTTACTAACCTATAACCGAGATACAGAAACGAAATAGGAAAGTATATTTCTTCTTTTCACTCCGCCTCTCTCTCTCTCTCTCTCTCTCTCTCTCTCTCTCTCTCTCTCTCTCTCTCTCTCTCTCTAAATAGGTCTTCAGAGATCTCCAAGATGTCTGTTTATCTGAATCGTCTAAATTTTCCTTTCTGCCAATTTTCTTCCTAATCTCTTGTGTACACAGCACCAGAACATCATCTTGGTTGCATTTTGGGCCAAACAAAACGGGACTGAAACCGCAAAATCTCTCAAGTTGTAGTTATTAATACAGTTGTTGGCCTAATATCATTGTAGTTAGCCGCTAACTCTTACTTACAAAGGAGAGAGAGAGAGAGAGAGAGAGAGAGAGAGAGAGAGAGAGAGAGAGAGAGAGAGAGGAGAGAGAGAGAGAGAGAATATGATTCACCGGGAGGGAGCTTAGGAATTGTCTGTTTGTGTGTGTGTATGTCTTTATGTATGTCTTATCAATAATAGTATTGCCTTGTGGTTTCATAGTTATTCCCCCCCAAAGTTATTATTATTATTATTATTATTATTATTATTATTATTATTATTATTATTATGAGGAGGAGGAGGGGGGTAAGAATACGTCCTCCGTGTTCCCCTGCTTGTCGTAAAAGTCAACTAAATGGGCCGGAGCGAGGGGGCTTGGTTTCCCCTCTTCTGTATTTAATTCCCACAAAAAGTCAAAGTATTGTATACGACTTAGCCACCCTCCTTATAAGGGGGAATATAGCTTTGGTATATGGATGGATTATTATTATTATTATTATTATTATTATTAATCATAGTGTGTTTCTCTTCAGATGCATTAAAAGTGAAGAATGGATAATCGTATTAAAAAAAATAGTGCAGATTTGAAAGTAATATGGTACTTATGAACATGATATAAATAAAATAAAATATATTAACAAAAGTTAACAAAAAGTTAATAAAAAGTTAACAAAAAAATTCATATGAAATTTGATCTACAGAGGAGCCAAAGAAAAAATTCCCTAAACATCCCAAAGTGATGCGAATCTCTTCCAGGATGATATCTGTGTTATTTATGTTGCTCATGTCAGCTTCTGCCGAAGACCATTTACTCTACCACGTGTTTGCATCTGTCAGTGATAAACCAGTTCCTTTAGTACGTCTCCGGCAGAAAGACTATCGTCCATATTCAATTGGTGTAAAAGAAGACATCCACTCAAGCTATTTGCAAGGGACTGAGAATATATTAGCTCGCATGACTACCACGAAGCGTCAGAAACGAACGATGCATTCAGGATTCACGGATTTTCCTTATAGGTACGAAAGGGTACCTGGAGTCTATCCTGAAAAATACCCTAAATTCGTAACAAAGAATAATCGAGCAAAATTGAAAGATCCTGTCGTTAAAAGGAGAAAAATAACGGGTGTACGAAAGAGGTTAGGTGAAACACATCGCAACGTTTTGCCGAGTGCACCCAGACCAGATGCTATGAACAGGATTGATACAGAAGATATCAAACACATGGTACAAAACTTCGATCCACAGCCCATTCAG
Source organism: Halocaridina rubra (assembly GCA_037179515.1). Classification (NCBI taxonomy): domain Eukaryota; kingdom Metazoa; phylum Arthropoda; class Malacostraca; order Decapoda; family Atyidae; genus Halocaridina; species Halocaridina rubra. The sequence continues at coordinate 40,926 of JAXCGZ010002436.1, read as the reverse complement.
AGCATTTTACCTGACTTTGGACATTTAAAACTTAGGTAAGTGGGTGTTTGTTCATTGTGCTGATATGAAGGTGCAAAGCTTCGATCTACAACCCATTCAGAGCATTTTACCTGACTTTGGACATATAAAACTTAGGTAAGTAAGTTCATTAGTTTGTTCATTGTGATAATATGAAGGTGCAAAGCTTCGATCTACAACCCATTCAGAGCATTTTACCTGACTTTGGACATTTCAGACTTAGGTAAGTGGGTGTTTGTTCATTGTGATGATATGAAGGTGCAAAGCTTCGATCTACAACCCATTCAGAGCATTATACCTGACTTTGGACATTTAAAACTTAGGTAAGTTCATTAGTTTGTCCATTATGATGATATGAAGGTGCAGAGCTTCGATCTACAACCCATTCAGAGCATTTTACCTGACTTTGGACATTTCAGACTTAGGTAAGTGGGTGTTTGTTCATTGTGATGATATGAAGTGGTTATCTACTGAAGTCATGTATATAAATTTAATTAATTTACATTCAGATGCAGATTCCATTTAGTGCCAAAATTTATCTTTGTGTTTGTGAATGTCATTGAATATTAAACCTAAACTATGAAGATTAATCTAGTATTTGAATATGAAAACTTTAAATGTTCTATTCACACTCATAAATCTTATTTTGTGTTAATTAGATGCATGTAACCTAACTCTTATCTTTTGAATTGAATATAATCTTCCCCATTAAATTTCATTGTTCAACTTAGAATTTAAGCGTATTAATATTACAAAAATCTATTATCCGCATCACAGACGGCCACTGTTTCAACCATTCCCTATTAAAAAGCTGTCAAAAACGGAACTGGATTTCATTGGCATATTAGCGGCAATTGCTGTGAAGCTCTTCATCTCAACTGCTCTAGCTACTTGGTTCCTCGTGGCTGGCCAGTCCTTGTACAGCATAGCGGCCATGACAGGCACCACGGCGGTCTTCGGGCAGGATTCAACTATTGGCTACATATACAAAACTCTTCCTTTGGTAGAGGCTCTACTTAGAGGGGAAACTATGTTCTCTCATCATGCTGAACGTCGCATTATTTATAATTCATGATTTCTCTTACCCTTTTAAGGTCCTTGAATACCGTAGAAGAAGGTTAACTCGCCATAGAATGCTTCGCAGGTGCTATATCAATGATAATAGCCAAGAGGTCTTTTCTTATGTTGGTATTACAGTTTTTCCTTTTGGAACCTTTCACCAATTTCATTTAGGTATTTCTTGATATTCCCAAAAAGTTTTGGTTATCACAAGGTCTTGATGGTGTAGGGCAGATACTTCATTATTCTATTCGTATTAGAAAATAGGGAATTCCATGTTGATGCCTTTTTTCTATGCTTGGTGATGAGTACTCATTATCTAGTTTAAGTCAACGGTTAGTATTCTCAATTGAAGTTATAGTTTACCTGGTATTTTTTTCTTTTGGGTATTTTTCCTAGAAGCGTTTCCTACTTGGGTTAACAGGCTATGGACTATTAGCTATTATTTATATGGCAAAGAAAAAGTCAAGTGAAAAACGGCTAGTTCCCTGCTGGTATTTATATATTTATATAACGTACTTGTTTATTTATATATTTATATCTGTCTTTGCCGGTATTGAGAAATGTAATGCCTCTATTGTGATATAACTTAATCGGAAAGTTTTTTCACTAGATTCGGACAAGGTTACTGTCTCCATTCTTTCAGTGTCCCTGTGATATTACTTTTCCCTCCTTTTTTATTGTATAATTTGTAATGTATGGTGGATATAGCAACATATATATATATATATATATATATATATATATATATATATATATATATATATATATATATATATATATATATATATATATATATATATATATTTACAATGCAAATACTGTAGCTTCTTTTTCTTCTTCTTCTTCAAAGTGTAATATTTGCTTTCCTTAATATAACTATCTCTTAAAGGCTAGTATTTGGTTTTGGCCCATAATATTGCTGGACAGCCTCGCTGACACAAACATTTCCAATTTATCCATATTGGGACCGCCATGGAGTTTAACTGCCTTGCTTTGTCGATGGCTGGATTAGATATTGTGATTTTTTTCATCGCTTATAATGAATTTTCTCATCTTCCTTACATACCAAAGTTTATTTTTATCAAAAAGAAAATAGTTTCCAAAACAAGAAGACTATGTATGAAGCCCCTTAGCAAATTATAAGGGCATTATCTCTGTTATGTTAAGTTAAAAAAGGCTTAGTATTGAAAATTTATTATTTCTTGTTTTCGAGCCTTGGAGAGAGATTTTTTCTGTGAAATTATATAGAATTGTAATAACAACTATATTATGAAATACCTGTTACTATACCTTAATTTAATTAAATGACAGTTACCTTGTTTGTCAGTTCTATGACATGACTTACATGGAAAAATAAACACAAGGAATTCAAGGTACTTGTTTTGGATCCTTACCTAAGGCTCGAGTTCTACAAAAATATTGTAGAAGAAGCATGAGTTAATGGCATTCGAGAAATGTCAGACTTGTAATGTGATTCCATTGAATGCTAATGGCGGGACTTTTGAGCTAATTGATTTCGTGTCCTGCACATATCATAAGCAAAAGACAATTTTCAGATGTTGTTTATTTGTTTTTGTGATGTCAAAATGCTCAAATAATTGTGGATTTTACAAAAGTATTTACAGCTGGTGATCTCAACTGGATATGTACGTTTTTTTTTTTTCTTGTACACTCAGGGTAACGATTACATCTGCCAAAACACGCCTTTGCAAGAAGGCAACCGTCCTAGCCCTTAGTAGAAAAGGGAGTTCGTGACGTAAAACCGAATCCATCCTTGTACTTTTTTTTACATTTTATGTGTCACAATGAGTTCCAATATGAGGCAGGACACAGAGGGATTCAGGCCAGGGAATTAAAACTGGATACCCTTCCTAACACTTCACAGCGGGCTCGAACGTGGGTCCATCATTTCCAGAAACTGAGCACCTTAGTACCGCGGCGGTTCCCTTATTTGCCAACAGCATGCAGCATTCTATGGTGGACACCTATCCATGTACTGATCAGACCCAATGGAGCTTAACCTCTTTGATTGAACAAAAAGTGGTGTATGGCGATCATGGCATTTGGCTCGTGAATAATGCAGTATATATATATATATATATATATATATATATATATATATATATATATATATATATATATATATATATATATATATATATATATATATATATATATATATATATATATATATATATATATATATGTGATGTTTGATTGTATTTTCTTTCTTATTTATTGATGTATTTTTTCACTTTTTGGGGGGATAAAACATTTATGAAATATTGTATCATTCGGTGACATACACACACACAAAGATCAGAGCTTTGGACTCTTTCCCGTAAGCACAATTAGGTAATTCTCTCTCTCTCTGTCAGATAATGTGTTGGTTCTGAAGGGTAACTCGAATTTTTACTTTATATTTTGTGTTTAGTTTGTGCCATTCATTGTCCTCAATTGGGAGTGGATGCAGACTGATTGAATCTGGGGTACTAAGGCCGATGCTTACTCTGTTACCCTCCCATGGCTCAAACACATGTCCATCACCTCCCAAGTCGAGCATTCAGCTGCTGCGCTACAGCTGGCAGTCCCAGATTTTTCACACTTCAACGTGGTAGATGTTTTGGGGGTTGCCATAGCATAACCGGTAAAGTGCTCGACTCTGGAAGTGATCGGACCCATTTTTAAGCTCACAGTGGGGCAATAATATGGGCATCCACCTCAAAATCCCCAACTTCATTCCATCTCTGTACCCAATATAAATAATGTTGTAAATGTTTACTTTTACACCTCCAACATGTGAAATAAATGTACAAAACATGGTAGAAATATCTAAAACCACTAGAAAAAAGTTTCAGTCTTCAAAGTGCTCTTTACTTGGGGTTGAACTAACCAAATGAAACTAACTTAATGTAACAATATATATTTTTTTCTTGGATCATCTAACTGGGGGTGTGAAAGTAAAATTTATCATAAATGTTATTCCCTGTATCACTGTTTAGGAAATTCATATGTAAAATAAGTCTCTTTACCACTTTGTGAGTCACTATTACTCCCCTATTGACTGGAGGTGGACAAAGATAGGCTGCATCTAGGAAATTAAAGCAAGATGTGTCAAATGTGCAAACCTGGCTCATATTTGCCTCTATACAGTATTAATATCTTTTTCAAACGTTTTATCAGCACTTTTTCCCAGCGCCCATTTGAATGGGGATAAATAGTGACATAAAAAAGTGGACCTTGTCGTATTTCCACCCTCTGTAGCTGCATCTCGCTAGAGCAGCAGTAAAAGAGGCCAAACTGCCATAACCAACCCTGCCCCCTCGTGGGGCACCAATACCTGGGAGAGGCTTTGGTCACCCGGGTGATTACTTCATCTCTCAACACACACAGTAACACAATTTTTTCTTAACTAAGAAATGACTCATCAGCAGTAATTTTTCAAAGACCCCATTTAGCTCTAGACATTGAAAACAACCCAGGAAACACATAATGGAAGACTTCACTGTTCACAACCACATATGCCACCAGCATGACATACACTCCCAGTTAGCTCTGTGGGAAATCCTGTGACTGGTATTACCCTTCTCAGGAATGCAGAGCTGTTTGGCTAAGCAGATTAGGGAACAATATAAACAAACAACTAGGCTTTTGGGTGCTAGTATATGGTTTTGTCTCAGAGATTTATGGTTTAAAAGCTCATCCTGAATAAAATGGATAATTTTATATTGAGTCATAAAAGGATAAACAAAAACGCGTTTCACATTTACATCTTATATTGATTAGACACATGAGCTAAGTGGGACAGGAGGAGTGAGAAATATGTACCTAAAAAAAAAAAAAAGATTTCAAGATTTAAAAAATAATAAAACAAAAAACATGACTTTCATATTACATAACAGTGGGGGGATATGAGGTAGACTTATATAAGATTCATATGTAAAGTATTAATACAATATTCAGTGTCCTGAACGCATGGCTTGTAGACTGTTGCTATAACGTGTGCGCATAGCAGTGGGTTTGTTATGCTTGATGTACTGAAATGAACCAAAGGCAAGGCTTTTCTAATGAAGTATGATAGATTAAACTGTAGATTAACTCTAGGAGCAGCGATATTTGATTGTAACCATAAAACAACTCACTGATGATCATTTTTTCCTCTTGAAGATTAATTTTTTCCTCATTATATTCCGTCATAAATTCAACAGTCAGCATAATTTTTATCTTTGGAAAAGTCTAAAATCAGGATGTTTCACTGAAACTGTGAGAAGAAAAAAGCGACTCATTTATGGAAGTCACTCGTAACCTCTCACCAATGATCATAGATTGACTCTCAGCTGTAAACACTGTGTAATTTCTCTTATATAGTACCGTAAACTAATATATTTCCATTTGTATTTTTAGCCTTAAGTTTTATTTATATTTATTTTATATTTTTCTGCTGTAAGCCCAAAATTCTGGTTAAAAAATGCGATTTTATCATAGTTCGCAATTGCTAACTGTAAAATTGAGTGAAATAGTTTCACTTTGGTTGAGAAATATTGTTTCTCATGTATATTTTGCAGATGGCATAGAAAAATGGAATCACTGATAGTGTCTGAAACCTTTACTGAAAAGCTGATTGAAGCCTTAAGATTTTTGATAAGAGGTGATTTTTTTAGTACTGAATAAAATTTTTGGATCTAGGGCAACAGCCCCTGCAAGACAACCGCCCCCATACGATAACTGCCTCGGATGTTTGCTCTCATTACAGTTTATATTTTATATTAAAATCACCTATTGTGCAAACTCTAACCTAACCTATAAAACATATACCTTACCTAACCTAGATCGTAATAATGAACAATTCTCCACATTGGAGTATTAATGGGGCAGTTGTCCAGGGGTCAATTCTCTCTATACCTAATTTTGAAGAGCTGCCGCCCCCTTCACAAAACTAATAATAGCCAATGAAATAATATGACACAGTATTAAAAATTATTTTGATAAATTTTTATGCACATGATAGACTAGGGTGAATCTGGTAATATCGCTTCAAAAAGCTTATCATTTAACATTCAAAGGCCGGGCAATATACGGAAAACATCTTCCTTGATAGTGAGATTACGTGAAGCATCCTTAAGGGGTTTAAGTAGTTGGAGAGAGTGTCTAATAGATAATATATGATATTGCCAATTTTTTCAGTGGACACAAATATATTGCAGATTCTTCAAAGATGGTATTGGAAGTTAGGTACCAAGTATTTTCGAATTTGAACATAAGATTATTCTTTTGTTTGTTGAATGGCCAAAATTTCATACATATTCAAGCACAAAATGTATCCAATTTTAAAGGAGTGTGTTATAAAAGGATGTCCTCGAGATAGTCCTATTTTCAAGGCAAGTCATATAACTTTACCTAACCCAATCCAACCTAACTTGCCTAAGCTAACCTAACCCAACAATAGATGAGGTTACTTAACTATACTTGGGGTTCCTCATTTTAACAAGATCTGGAATCTGACCTATATTTACCCACTGTCCTGAAATAACTAGGAATATGTTTTACTGTGTGTTTTCCCTATTTGTTTTCTGTCACATATTTCGAATACGATGGAATAATTTCGTGTGATTTTTGTATTCAGTGAGAATCAAAAGCACATCACTTAATTTTTCCAAGTGGTTGGTTTGTCCTTGGTCATGAGAAAGGAATTGAAGCCATTCAGTATTGTATTTTAGTAATTGAGTTATTCAATAACGAAGAAATTAATGCTAGACTTGGTACCTGTAGCGCATTGGGTTGTTTTAGAAGTGTTTGCTCGTTTCCCCCTCCGTTTTCAAAGAATCTTCTTTCGTGCAATTCGTTAACAGACCCTCTTCACCATATTCCATTTTTCAAACACCTTTATTCTTCATCTCTTCACATCACCTTCCAGAACAGGTGTCCATCGGTAGTTTGGCACAGTTTTCGCTCGTTGTCATCACATGCAACATTGTTTATTTGGCATTGCTTAGACATGGCACAATATGAGTTTTAGTCTCTGCCCATTGACAGACTTGGCAACTTTAATTGGGAAATTTTTTTTGTTGTTGGAATTTTTTTTGAGCCTTGGTAATCGAGAAACTTGTAAAATAACCTTGTAAAATATTTGCAATTATCGTTAATATTACACACTAAGATGTACTAATAGTAATTTGTTACGAGAAAAAAAATATACATCACAACAGTAATATTAGTTTCTTTCTTGTATTCGTAGGGAGTATTTTGTAGCACAGTGTAACAGTAGGTTCCACAGTAAATTGTGTGTTATTGCTTTTATCTGTACTGAAGCACTAATGTCCTTCGCAGGCACTAACACCTTCATTCTTAGGCACTGACATCTTCATTCGTAGGCACTGATATCTTCAATCGTAGGCACTGATATCTTCATGTGTAGGCACTGATATATTCATTCAAAAGCACTGATATCTTGCTCTGTTATGTATAAAAAGTTTCCTCCGGCCTCTTAGCAGCAATTCTACTCTACACAGAATGTCTGGAACCATTTGAACATGTAAGCGTAATAAAACACCATATCATGAAAGAAGAGAAAAATGGGAAAATGCCTGCAGTAAGTCAAGATTCATTTAAAAATATTATAAATACAAAATAGAGTGGTGTTTCTAGCCTCTTTCAGTATATTTAAACTATTATGCGGATCATTTTTATATGATTACACCGAACACAAAGGGCTTCTCGCCCTTCGTCGCATTTGTCTCTTGCCTCATTATTATGGGACTTGGATCAAGAGGTTGGTTATCGCTGCTACAAACAGTCTTTCTTAGTGGTTAAGATCTTTAAAAAATATTTTCAGAGAAGCTTTTTTATAAAGCAGATCGTGTTCTCTTCAGACCAGAATACCAGTATTATTGTAGCTATACAAGTCAGTACCAGACGTCGAGCTACAAGGAGCCTCGTTAGCTCAGTGGCAGATTGTATGAGTTGGGAAGCGACTAACACGGGTTCGATCCCACTGCGAGGCGTTAGGAAGGGCCTTCACTCCTTAATCTTATAATTTTTTTTCCATGATCTGATGATATCCGCTTAAAAACCTTTTTTAGTTTTCACCATTGCTTGTTGGTTCTACTTTCTTGGTTAGGGTGGATGACAATAGGAAAGCAGGCATAGGAATTTGTCTTGAAATAAGTGTCACAATACACATATTATGGTTTGCAAAAGTAACGCTCCCAATCTTCTCTTGGAATTTTATTATTTGAGCAATGTAGGCTACTAATAGTTTTTGAGTACTGCCTTAATTCTAATTATTTCATTATATCTTTATTTGTTTCAGAGGAACAGTATTAAAATTACGGCATCTGTTCGTATCGAATATGTGCATTTCGTGAACTGAATGCATAATGCATTTGTTGCGCTTGACTTGTATTGTCAGTGTCCTTGTATGGTCATTCTAAATGGCAAAGCATCAAGTAATTAATTAGTTGATTAATTATTGTCATTCTTTGCACATCAAGACTTAAGGCTTCACTTCAAAAACCACTTACAGTAAGAAATATCAACAAACTTCTGTCTCGTCTTCAGAAGAAGAAGACTGTCTCGTTATGACTTTGCCCCCCAGAAGTCGGTCCGGGAGCAAAATGTCATCAGATTCTTCGTCGGATACCTCATACCAAGGTTTCTCCTCTTCTTCCTCCTTCTTCTTAGTTCCATTCCCACAGTCACTCTGAAATATTAAACGGTGCAGCACACTTTATTATTATCATCGGTGATGGGAAAAATTTACATATTACGGACATACGCATTGGCTACAATTCTCCTTGTTAAGGGGGTAGCCAAGTCAAGGCACATACATTCACCAGCAACTAATATACCTCAAACACTCCTCATTTCTTCTTGGGGATAAAAGGGCGGACACAATTCCCCCCTCATCATCCTGTTTGGGTCATCCACAGGATAAATGGGCAAGGATATTTTGTTGTGAGAGCCGACAGTTGCAGCTGGTTTAACCTTGATTTTGCATCTCATGGCAATTCTATACACATATACAACAGCCACAATCCCCCTTGTAAAGGGAAGTGGCCAAGTCAAAGCACACCAAGATTAAAGTACACCTTGATTTTTATTGTGATACAGGAAATGACTATGGGAATATATGAGTAGCTTGTTGGCCTATTTCCATGAAAACTGAAAATAGGTAAGAACAGGTATGTTTATTGAGGTCTTCCTAATTAATTTCTTTCATTACAGTTGTTGCAACCCTCATTTTGTTTATATATATATATATATATATATATATATATATATATATATATATATATATATATATATATATATATATATATATATATATATATATATATATATATATATATATATATATATATATATATATATATATATTACTTAATGTTCCTCAGCTTCTCCTTGCCTGATGCTTACCAGTATGGTTGTTGCAATATTTCCTTGGTCCTGCTTCTTGCCCTTAGGTTCGCATGATATATCTATTATAGCAGCTGTTTTTACATTAACCTGCTTCTTGAGCGGTAGTAAAGTCAACGAGTAGTCCGAAGAGGATGAAGCCGAACCTTCTTTACTACTGATGCTTGTGCTACCCCCTACGCTGCCTTTCCCTACACTTAGCTGACGTGCTGATTCGCTCTTGCTGACGTCCGAAGCGTGTGATGGAGGAGACAGCGCCGATTCGGTCTTGCTAACTTCGCTCGGAGCGGGTGACATTCGTCCGGCAGTGCTAGAGTCTGGTGTTGGAAGGAGGTCCTGAGTGAGAGAGAAGCCTTTTTGCAATGGATAATCGCTTTTGAATGGTGGAAATGTCGACGAGGAAGATTCGGGTCTGGAGATTGAATCAGATTTAGAAGCACTCGACGCAGGACGAGCAACTATACCCGAATCCTCGGAAGCAGCCACGCTACGCGCTTCACTCCCTGGTTTTAAGATGGACTCCTCTGGTACTGGTGGTAGATTTTCCTCCATAGCTTCAAATTCCGTTACTGGAGGTGAAAGCGGAATGTTTGGAGGTGGGGCTGATGTCGCCGTGTCTTCAGATAACAACTGTCTGTTCGGTGAGACTGGATTTAAAGTGTTGCTAATATTGTTGCTACCAGTTGTTGTAGCACTAAAACCCTCTTTCCGTTTTTCGTTGGGCCTACTGAAGCCTCCATTAAGTGGTAAATGCCTCGCTGCTTCAGATTCTGGTAAATCGGAAGGCCGAGTTGTGAGAGTAGAGGAGGAAGTTGTAGTAGAAGAGGTGGGTTTGCCAATAGATGATTCCTCGGAGGAATTACTATACTCTTGACTAGATGAAGTGTTCGACTCGGTGGTAGTCTGGGCATCTGCATCTCCCAGAGATAAGCTAGATTCCCTTACATTACCATAAGTTTCTTGAAAGTCTCTCGCAGTTATTTCTGGGACTTTTCTTACAATTTTAACTTTGCGTTTAGAAGGCCAACGAGGTTTGATAGAAAACTTATGGAGGAATCCTTTACGTTTGTATGCCGTTGATGGTCCAGGTGTCTCTTGAACGGAGCTCTCTCCGCCTTCCCCATCCCCCAGGTGCCGCTGTCCACGTGCTTCAGAGACATCCACAGCAGCGGCGCCCGGGGATGTCTCACTCTCTAAAAAGTGTTTGTTGCCTGTGGTATCTGTGCCACGTAAGAGGTCCACTTCCTTTACACATGTCGAATCTGTACCACTCTCGCTTGATGTAGTTACAGCCTCTCCCACTCGAGATAAACCGTCATTCTCATCAGTGCAGTTTTGAGGTGTTCTTTTTTGGCGCCGATCATAGGGCAGACTTGGAGTTTGTATCTCTCCGCTGCTGCTCTCCTCATTGGCCCTCAGGTGCGGCGCTCCCCGGGGCCCTACTTGAGGGTCCAGTGGACCATGATCGTCATCGGGAGCAGCATCGCTTTCGTCGCTTGAAGGCTCAATCACCTCAAGCACAGAACACGAACCACTCTCAGATGTTAGTGCCAATTCTCGTAACCTCTGACTAACTTCCTCCTTTCCTAATCGTTCTCCAAGAGGAGAATTTCCAGCTAATTTCTCGCTTATGAGTCCAAGACCTGGACTTAAACTTGCATCGGCCCAGTATGGACGGTTAGTGCTGTCTTTTACTTTAGAGGGTGCACTTTTATATAGAGAGGAACTAGTTGACAAAGCATGTGCTAATGATGAATCAATAGTTTTCTCTGCCAAGGCAATATCGCTGTTGTTTAGAAAATCCGTCTCTTGAGTCTGATCTGAGTGACCAGTACAGGGTGATAAAACTTCCAAACGTGCTGGAAGAGTTTCAGCTCGAACTTCCACTGTGCTAGTATTTGGCGCTCTCAGAGGAGTAGAGGTTAATGTTGTAGCTTTTGCAGATGCTGATTGGGCAAGAGGTACTGAAGACGAGAAATCATCTCCCTCAAAAGCATCTTCCTCTTCACTAAAGGGGAACAGAGAAGCTAGCGATTCTTCCGAAGAGCACAATGATGTGAGATCTCCAAGTTTCCCGTCACCACCCTGGGCTCTGATAGAACATAGTTTGGCTCTGTAATGAATAGAGACATAAGAATTATCATTTCGTTCAAATAAGAATATGATTTTCTTAACAAACTGAGTGTCATTTGAAGGTTACAATTAATATCTGTGTAGATATTGATGTGCATAGCTTTGTAAATTATGTTTAAACAAATTCTTACATGAGAACTGAATTAAGTTGGTAGGGGAGTGAGAACACTTCCTCCGTGTTTCCCTGCATGTAGTAAAATTTGACTAAATGGGGTGAAGAGAGGAAACTGGAAATCCCCTCCTTTGTATTTTCTTATCACAAAGAGTTAGGTTTTGGCTTTGACTCAGCCGCTCTCCTCCTAATGGGGTCCCTGTTTAAGTCATTTTTAGATAATTCGCTCTGGGGTTACTTCAGAGACCAATAAATAATTAATAAATCAATTTTTTGACATATCAGGTATGCAGATGCAAACCAACCACAGTAGTAAAGGTAAGCAATACTGTAAAGTCTACTTTAACTATTTTTATGCATTGGATAAAGAACTTAGATTATTCTTCTATATTTTAGAGTTTATTTTTAGCATTGGTGGGGGACCTAGGTTTGAATTTTAGGCGTGCTCCGATTTAAGTTGAAATCCGACTTAAGTCAGCTGTCAGGAACAGAACCCTGAATGAGAATTTAGGACATCAGTAAGCAAAGCATGTCAGAACTTTACCTAAAAATGTCCAGTGGATGATGAGCTGTCGCTACTGTTCTGTGACTGCGATGTCGTAGCTTCTTCCACGCTTCCTCGACAAGTAACATTCTGTGTTCCATATCGACGAGAGACGAACCAAACCAAGACTTCTGTGCTCCTTGCCATCTTTCATGAAGCCCATTCACATAACCAATGACTGAGTCAACTTGTTCCCTGGAGCAGTAAAGTTATGTATTGAAAATGGGACTGCTGTAGCATAGTGCTTAGAATGCTCAACTTTATAATTGACAGACCTGCATTGGAGACCACGGCTGAGTGCTAGGAAGAGCATCCAACCTTAATTAGTCTGTGTCCACCCCCATTTTGCGAACTAATAGTGACACATGAAAAACAAGAGTGATTATGGGGTTACATTCCTAGAGAATAGGTAAAACTTAATTTTTGAGAGTGGATTTTAGACTTAAATTTGACTACTAGCATAAGAAGATATATGAGACTGTATATGTAACATTTAATTCTTCTACAAGCATACCTTGTATGTGTCGAGTGCCTCACGCCATTGAGCCGATCTCTGAGAGAATTATTTTCCTCAGCTAATACTTGCAGGGCCATAATGATGTTATCATGGGCCTCTACCATGTGGTCGTGTAACCTCGAGAGTTCCCTCACGACCTCTTCCCTTTCTTTCACCAACTTCCTCGCTACACTCATCACTTCTCTGTAAGCAAAGACATAATTGAAAGAATATGATTGTGATCGGTTTTACGTCACAGACTCCCATTTCTACTAACGAGTAGGACAGCACCTTCTTGCAGGGACTTTGGTGTTGGCAAGTGTGACTGTTACCCTGACAGAATGCCCTATTTAACCTCAAACTGAGGCAGGCCACAAACCCTCTACCTACCAAAGTTGTGAGCGTTACTGTCCTGCCACGGTGGCCATGATTAAAAGAATATGACTCCAGGGTATATTTTACTAAGGTAGGTTGTATATCACTTCATGCCCAGTTGTATTACATCATCTATGCTTCTCACCCTTGTGGAAGTTAAGGTAATTTCAGGAGGCATTGCACTCCCTATTTCTCCATTTCTTTCTTGGTCTGCTGCTAGTTCAGGCCTTTGGTAAACCTAGATCACAAATTCTTCATTTGGTTGATCCATTGTCTATCCTGTTTGTTGTGATGTTGACTTGATTTTGTTTACTACATATACGTTGTCTGCTACCGCAGTATGATTTTATTCTCTTATGTTATTTGTGACCTTGGTATTGTAGTGATTAGAGCTCTCAATTTTGGAAGTGACAACCCTCATTTGCACTTACAGTGAGGCATTAGGAAGGGCATCCATCCTTAATTCCCCAGCTCCAAATGGTGTTGTCTACCCTCATTTTAATGGGAACTAATAGTGACATATAAAACCACAAAAAAACTATATTTGTGCCACCCTTGTAGATATAAAACATCAAATATACTTTATTTGTGCCACCCTTGTAGCTTTGTAAACTTGTAACTCAGGTAAAAGCAGATAAATGAATGACTTAAAAAGCAGGAAAATGAGATAAACTTACTTGAAATTGACTCTGAGATCATGATTGTCTGCCATAGCAGCTTCTAATTCTGCTTCTCGTCTTATGAAATCTGTTGCCAGAGCAAGACCTGACTCGTGGACACAGAGGTATTCAGCACATGCCAAGTGCCCCCTCACGACGCACACCTCCCATGCTTTTTGTCCCACATCATTCTGTTAACAAGTAATTTGCTTATTGATATGCTTGATTTCACAATGAAAATAATACAAAACTCGAGATCTTTTCGTTTCTAAGTAGTGCAGTTTCATTGGAGTATGGTTTATATGTAATAATATTGTCTTCAAAAACGAGGCACTCTTTGTACACCTAGTAGCTTAGACCAGGTTTCATATTATCAAGATTAAACTCTTGAGACTTATTATTTATACAGTTATATTTTTAACTGAGTAGAGAAAACGGACTACAGATTATTAACAGCTCATTCAGTACCTACCTTAAGAGTAACATCAGCCCCGTGTTGCAGCAAAATTGAGCAGACTCGAGAGTTTCCAGTTCTTGCAGCCAGATGGAGAGCTGTATTGCCATGATGATCCTTGTTGTCCAGAGGAACCTCGTGGCTCATCATATAGTCCACAATCCAACTCACAATCTTAATTGAGATTTTAATTGTGAAAGATACAATTATTAGTAGTAGTAAAACAAGAAAAAGTGGAAATGGCTAGCACAGAAACAGCGACCTCATATAAAAATCAGCTAATGCTGAAAACTAAGAAGAAGGTAGAATCCTCAACTTGATCGGTAACAGAAACTGCATCTGAGCCTTTGCTACGTTTGTTTTATATTAAAAAAACAGGTGCACACATATGTTCCTGGTTCATCATTTAGTCCTCAATTTAACTCGCAATCTAATTAGGGATTTTAATTTTGAAAGGTACGATTATTACTAGTATTACAATTATTTCATCAAGAAACAGCCACAGTTCAAATGAAACTTGGAGTTTCATTTGTATGCTTAGGTTTTGCATTTATGCCAGAATTTTTAGTAACAGAACACTAACTATTATTGTACTTTACAGATTTTTAGTATGTGATAGAACGTTTTTGTGTGATTCTCATTTTTTCAGTTTACTGTTGTGTTTTTTGAAAACAAACTAATCTGTAATTACTCAGTTAGGAACTTGGGGCAGTTAGGAGTTTACCTCTTCTTGGGCATATTTGGCACCAATATGAAGCAATGATCGTTCTCCATCTTTGCATCTGACTTTTTCTCTTACGCCTGTGTTGTCCACCAACCACTGAACGAGTCTTAGGCGGCCGTACTGCAAAAACAACAAAGCAAGTAGTTAAACACTATTATCTTAGGTATTGGCTGCTTAATTTCTTGTCTGCGTTACCCCCCATAATAGGGAATAACAGTAACATATAAAACTAGGGAAAACCATGCAATATTATTGCATCAAAATTTATCTATTTTGACCTTGATAGCACAGACGAGGGGTGTCAGTCCGAATTTGTTTTCGTCATGCAATGCATCAACGAGCACTTGCTGGGAAGTGAGTAGCCAAGCCAGGGGAGCTAAATGTCCGAATACTGCCATCACGTGCAACAAGTTGTTGCCACTGTGGTCGCTCAAGTTTCGAATGAGCGTGCCTTCCATGTCTGCCACGCTCCGTTTCTGCAAATGGAATGCTGGTTGAAATTTAATCACATATGAGACCTAATCCTCAAAGAATTACATGCAGCAAGCTGTTACCACTGTGATCAGTCAGTTACAAATAACTTTTTTTTTTTCAATTCTGCTATAATATACATTAAGTTTCACCTTCTAAGGTGCTAAGAGGTGTAATCAAAGTACATTAGCTTCTTACTTCTGGGAATTTGTGCTTTGACTCGGCTACCTCTTACAAGGGGATTGTAGCCATTTTATATGCATGTATATCTAAGAAGTTGCTTTAAATTTAATCTTCAGAGCAGCTAAGAGAAGTAATTGTGGTATATTAGCTTCTGGAAATATGTGGGCTTTGACTCGGCAAGTCCCCCTTACTAGGAGGATTGCTGTCATTGTATTTGTATACATGTCAATGATTTTAGCTTCTTCAAACAGTGGACAACCCTTTAAGAATATAGACTTAAGCTCCAAATATACAATATTAGAATTAAGTTTCAGACACTTAACAAATTCAAAATGATTACATTGTTAATCTTAAGTATATTAGAGTTAACCTTAAAGCAATTTCACATTAACATTTTAAGACTAAAATTAATTCTATACTCTAGAGATAATCTTCAAGCATTTTAAAATCAACCCTAAAAGAATACAAATTATTCCTTCAGGTAGTATCTCAGATATCCATGAAACCCATCCCTGCCACAGGAAGCTATTTGCTACTGCTTTTAATGCAGGAGTGACATATATAAATAAATGCACCCCATATGATGTATAGTACTGTACATTATATTCTGTATTCTCAGTGTGTAGTTCATGCAACATTTTGCACTGCCTCTTCATTGCATCCCGCACGATTCTGCAATCTTGCTTTTGTGTTCCTGGGATTGTTTTTCAGGTGCACCTTATAAACAGTGGAAACTGTCTGCATGTAATGTCTTGATAATAGAATTCTTTTTATAACAATGCATTGTAGATGGCAGTGTTAGAAGTGAGGCACACTTATAATATATTGGACAGTAGTTTTTATACAATTATAAAGTTCTTCTTGGACAGGGAAATTACTATGTATTTATTTGTGACTGGGAAGTGTTACCTAATTTTTTAGTTGTTCTAACAAGTGATACCCACTTACCAGTGCTGGAAGATCTCCTTTTTTTGCTATGTCAAATATTCTCTTGATCCAGTCCGGCGTACGGCCTCTTTCCCGCCCACGATGCTCTGGCTTCTTTCTAGTGATGACTTCATCTTCCTTTCGACTCTCCTGAGTCAGCCCGGTGCTGTTTTTTGTCTCTTCTGCTACTGCTGTAGCAGAAGAAACTGTAGTGGGATTCACATTAGCAGTAGAGGATTCTTCGTGAATGACTGCTCGCTCTCGTCTTTTGGGCTGTGCTGCCAGGCACTGTATGCGCCCTCGACCTCGACGATTGCTTCGTAATTCGGGCTCGAGAGCTCTTGAAGTAACCGCGTCGTAGATCTTTTCACTGTATTGTTGAAAGTCCACTGACAGGACGGGTGGCCCAGGTGGACGGATAGGGGCATCATCGTGAAAGTCCCCTGCGCCAGTACCCAAGATAACTGAGGCATTGGTATTAGTAGGACGTGAAGAGGAAGACGAAGAAGTGACCCTGTTAGTACCCGAATGAGGGCGCGAGGGACAAGGAGGGCGAGGTTCCTGAGTGAGACATCGTACTTCTGGTCCATGTGCCAACTCACTCAGTGTATCAATAATGGACACTGTCTTTAAAAATCCAGGCTGATAAACACCACGCCGCCCACCTCCTCCATTGGTTCCCTTGGAGGAAGAGGAGGAGGAGCTGAGACGACCACATATACTTCCACTCCTTCTGTTTGTTGCAGCAGATGCATTTCCTACAGTCACTCCCTGCACAATACCACTGTTGCTGCTGCTACCTTGTGGAGAAAATCCACCAGGGATCCCCAACCCAACCCCAGTAACACTGCTGTTTACACTTGCACCCACATTGCGCCCAATATTACTGCCATTGCTTACACTAATACCTCGCCCTCCTGTACCACATGTTCTGCCCACAGCCACGCCTTCCAAGTCGGCCATGCCCAGTAAGCAACGCTCCCGGGACCTGCTACGACTCTGGCACCCCTGAGTAAATAAAAAATTAATTTAGGTCATAATTTCAATAATTTATTTGTTATTGTTCAAATCAGAACAGTCTGTTATTTCTGAAGTATGAGAAGGGAGACAGAAAACTTGAGCAAGATTTATAAAATGAGTATAGAAAAGCTTAATAATCGGGGTTTCAGCATACAAGGAAAACTAAATTCATCTCTTTAAGTGTATTACAGTTGGTGGGAACTATTGCCATATTGAGGGTTCTAGGACAACTGCTCCTGGACACCTTCCTCCTGGCAATTGCCACCATGGGACAATTGCCCCGAATATTTGCTTTTATTCCAATTTACATCTTTGAAATTAAAACTACTTATTATGGAAAATTCTAGCATAACCTTAACTGACCTGACCTAAATCTTATTACCGGACCATTCTCCTTATTGGAGAATCAATGGGGCAATTTCTTTTGCCAATTGTTCGATGGACTAGTTGTCTTGGGGATAATTGTTGGGGGGGCACTTACCTGGGGACAACTGTCCAGGGAGCAGTTCTGATACCCATATTGAGGTATGGAGTAGTGTTATCACTTGTGGAGACAAAACCAGAACCTAACAATAGATTATATACATATTTATGATGCTTAAATTGTTTTGGAATATGTGATTCTTTATTATTCTGATGATTATCCATTAAAAGTGTTAGTGCCTTTACATCTAATAGAGCTTTGGAAAATAGTTTAGAATATATTGCTGAAGTATATTGTTCACAGTTCCAAATGGTATAGTACACTTCCCCTCTTGCTAAATGTAAATGGAGAATTCTACCTTGAGGATGCATTCGATGTAAAGCAGGATTTGACACTAAGACCAAATTCAAACAAAATGATGATTTGACCTTGAGAGCATATATCAGTCCAAAGGAGGATATGACCCTGAGAATGTCTCACTACAACAGGATTCGGCCCTGTGACTATTAATCACTCCAAAGGAGGCTTTGACATGGAGACCATTAATCAGTTCAAAGGAGGATTCATCCCTGAGACTTCATCAATCCAAAGGAGGGTTTGACCTAGAGAATGCATACAGTCTAAACAGGATTCAGACTTGAGACCATCAATCAATCCAAAGGAGGATTCGACCCTGAGACAGTAGTTAATCCAAATAAATACTTTGCACTACGTAATAATTCATTTTGGCACTTACCCTGACGGTGTGGATGCAGCAAGAGCAAGAAGATACCGGGTTGTCATGGTGGTGGATTGTGAATTGTGTTGTTGTTGTTGTTGTTGTTGTAGTGGCTGCTGTTGCTGCTGTAGCCTGTATTACTGAGGCTGAAGCAGCAGAAGTAGCAGCAGACACGTCAGGGGATCTTGGGGCGAGGTCAGGTCTCTGGCATCTCCTAAGAGCTCTGGGTGACTGGAAGACAGGTCTCCTGTAGATATCGCTCGTTGACGTCGAACTCAGTGATGCTGGAGTGGTGTCCACTGGTGATGAATAAGTATCTGCCAAAAAAAAAAAATTAAAATAAGGAAAAAATTCCAAAACAATATATTTACTTCAATATCTACTAAAAAGTAACTGTGCGAGCAAAGGCCGACTTCTGAGCTGGATATCCTACCCATCTCCCCGTGTTGGCATCGACTGGAGGTCTGTCACCTCCCAAATTAATTTTTCATCCCACTAAGCTAATGAAGTTTCCAGTGCTTTGGTATATGCTGTGTCTTTATTTTAGCATATATATGCTTTTCCAACATATTGTAGAGCTTCAAATAGAATTGGCTTATTTTTGCAATTGATTGCTTAATAGATGATGCATATAACAACTTTATTGGATAAGAAAGTTGTGACATCCTGAGCAAGGCTGTCAACGTCAGCTAATCAGTATCTTTAGTGTCTTTGCAGTCAGCACCAATAAATGCAAAAATGCTCACTTAAATATTACATCCATCGCCATTCAAATGGGGACAAATTTGTAGGGTCACTTGTAGAATATTAACATCAGTGTTAGTTCACTGTTAGTAGTCGCCGCGGCTCAAGCGATAGCGTCCGCAACTCCGAGGCGTCAGGTCAAGGGTTCGCGCCCCGTCACGGTCTGAGGTTAGCAAGGGCATGCACTCAGGGTAACGATTACATCTGCCAAAATAAGTCCTTCACGAGAAGGCAACCATCGTAGCCCTTGGTAGAAAAGGGAGTCCGTGGCGTAAAACTGGAACAAGAAGTGTTAGTTCACAGTTAGAGTGCTCGAGATTGGATGTGACTAATGCGGGCTTGCTCCCACTGTGGGACATTTGGAAAGGCATCAAGCCATAATCCCCCAGTTCCAACTTTTCTGTGTCCACCCCCATTTAAATTAGGACTAATTGTGGTACCTCAAGCAGTGCCTGCAAGGTGAATTGTAGCATCAAGAGTTAGGGCTTCAAAAATTATAGCAATTAGCTTTTATGGATCTTTACTCTTCCTCCTTCTGTCTTTCCTAATTCTTATGACCTTTCATCATTCAAAAAGCAGATCTATCGTCATCTCAGGGCCTAGTCCTCCATATCTCTGGGTCATCTGTACTTTGACTGTTTTTTTCTGTCTGTCGTTTTCCTTTGTGTGACATTACCTCATCTCTGTCTTGTCCTTGACCTTTTTTTTTTCCTTCGTCTTGGTATTTTCTCGTGCCCGGGCCTTTATTGAAGAGGGCAGTTTCTGCCTGTCCCGGTGTCTCTCATAAAAAAAAAGTTTAATTGAAGTCCAAAGAATTTTAGTGCATATTGAATGTTGAACACCAAAGTTGGCTACATTTTTGCACAAAATCATTTACATGTTGCTTACAATACATATTGTCATTGAACTCGAGGTACAGTAATGTCTTCCTATTAATTCTATTCCTTGTGAAATGTGTTTTCAGCTGTTTTTAGTCTTTTGCATGTTTTATATGTCACTATTAGTCTCTATTTGGGAGTGGCACAGATGGATTAAAGCTGGGGAAATAAGGTTGGATGTCCTTCCTAACGCCCCGCCATCGGGCTCATACGCAGGGCTGTCACTTCATAAGTCGACCATTCTACTTGTTACTCTATGGTGATCCCCTTATCGTTCGTTCAGTTTTACGTCACGGATTCCCTTTTCTACCTAGGGCTAGGACGGTTGCCTTCTTGCGAAGGACTCGTTTTGGCAGATGTAATCGTCACCCTGAGTGCATGCCCTTACTAACCTCAGACCGTGACGGGGCGCGAACCCTCGACCTGACGCCTCAAAGTCGCGGACGCTACCGCTTGAGCCACGGTGACTACATGGTGATCCCCTTATGAACTTAGATAAATAGGAACAGAGATACCTAAGTTTTGCAATGTTTGCCTTAACGTTTTTAAATTACGTCATATTCTCTCTCTCTCTCTCAGTTGAATGTTGCGACCCTGAATATTAGTTGATTAAGAATTAATTTTCAAATATTTTCGTTTTGATATTCCTTATCTTGAGTTATTATTATTATTATTATTATTATTATTATTAATGGAAATATCTCTATGTTGTAATTCTTACTCAAAATATGAAAAACATTTCACGATATACAGTACACAATCTCTCTCTCTCTCTCTCTCTCTCTCTCTCTCTCTCTCTCTCTCTCTCTCTATATATATATATATATATATATATATATATATATATATATATATATATATATATATATATATGTGTGTGTGTGTGTGTGTGTGTGTGTGTGTGTGTGTGTGTGTGATTACTTAATTGTGTTTACGGGAAAGTGTGTATTTGTGTGTATGGTATGTTGGTGTTTATTGTATAAATTTAAATTCAGACAATAACAACTATATATGCAAGATAAGCAAAAATGTTAAAAACACTATAATTTAAAATGGAAATAATAATACTCAGTACATTAACGAGTGATCATATTACAAATAACTAAAAAAAAAAAAAATTACCAAAATTTTTTTGAGACCAACAAATAGTCGTGTTGTTTGGTCCCGTCTGCTTCATGCATATATAAAATGAGGAATCTCTAAATATAACAACGATTAAACAGTCTTGAATAAGAGAAATAAAAATTTTAAAGGTAGAAGAATCAAAACTAGACTCATGAAAGTCGGTTTTAAAAAAGTAGTTTGAGGGGGCGAATGGAATCGCAAGAATGGTCCCATGTGCTTCCATTTTCAATGCATGCCAATCGGCCCATCTCATCCATTTCTTCATCGGTATGTCGAGCATCTTCAGCACGAACCATTGCTATTTTGTACATGAAGCTCCTTAAAAAGTTGGAACCGAACCACACCTACTGGGAAGAGAGAGAGAGAGAGAATCCGCCTCCTCTCGCCATGACTCGGTGATAAAGTTACCAAATCAGAATTTTTCCATATTTTTAGAATTGCCTTCGGCGCATTTCTAAACCAAAAACATTTAGTTATATATGATCAGGAAATAAGTCTAAATTGAAAAGTCATGGGCGTAATGGCACTTAGGTCATAAATTGACCCCCAAAAAATTGCGGAAAAGTTTATAAATAGTATTGGAATGCGCTTCTTGGCAACTTGACCTTAAACATTGTTTCTCGTATATTTTAACCATTCAGACAATTGGTTCGTCTCTCAAATACTTCACAGTCAAACTACATCACACACGTGTGTTTTTAGCTCACCAAAAATGAATAATAATTCAGAAAATAATTTTTTTTAGAAGAGTTTGTTGATATGCGGTGCAAAATAAAGTAAAGAAAAAAATAATGGAACTCGAAATGCGCTGGAAGCAGGAGGCCGTGTCCAAGTATGTTTGGAATGCGAGGTCAGTTTGGCTCCAGGGCGAATAATGGTCAGGATCAGCTCCCCTATGTCCCCCTACCGTATCATTCCCTGCACCATATATACGTACACACTCATTCCCACTTCTGTATTTTATTCAAAAAATACACACGAATAAAGCGAAATATACCGGATTACCTATTAGAGACTTCCACGTGGAAGGAGAAGTATAAATAGCTGTTACGCGCCCCACAAATACCGGCCTACATAGACACAAATATAGGACCTGTATATATAAATAAATACCTATAAATAAAAATACCTACATCATACATGTATTTTTCCGGATGTGTGAACAGGAAATATGTATACGAATATGAATGAATTCCCAGCAGAATCATACAGTCGAAACTACAACTATGACTATGGATACCACCCCAATGAAACATGGTAATACCTCGTCTCCTGCTGTTGCTGTTACTGCTGTCGATGTGAAAGTTACTTGTAAATATAATGATAGATTATCTGTCGTACATATAAATGCACAATCCCTGTTATCCCATATACTAGAAATTGAACATATGCTTGTACAAGAAAATATTGATGTTCTTTGCATTAGCGAATCATGGCTGTATCCGTCAATTAACAATGCATTTATTAATATTCCTTCATATAATATTTATCGCTATGACAGTGGTAGAGGTGGAGGTGTATGTTTATATGTTAAAAATTATTTGAAGGCCACTGAACTAAATCTTGAAACTGAGAAGCACGAAGGAGTGGAAGATAAATGGATCTCTGTCCAACATAAAAAGTTTCCTTCTATTATCATAGGCTGCGTGTACCGCCACCCCAAAGCCTCGGTAACCTCTTTTAGCTATATTTTGGACGTTTTTAAGGAGATAATTTTAAAAAACAAACCAGTTTTTATATATGGCGATTTTAATGATGATCAACTAAAAAGAGAAAATAAAATGAGTAGACTTATTAAGAATTTAAATCTAGAACAGATTATAAATAAACCAACTAGAATCACTCCCACTTCAGTTTCCCAAATCGATCTAGTAATAACAAACTCCAAACATATGATAACTAAGTGTGACGTAATGCCAAGCCCTATAGCAGACCACGAGGAAATTGTAACGTCCCTAAATATTCGCAAACCAAAGAGACAACCAATCTTTAAAACATTCAGATGCTTAAGAAATTATTCACAAGAATTACTTTGTAGTTTACTTATGAATGAAGTACATAAATTAAATGAAATTCTATATACCGATAATATCAATAAACAAGTAAGAATTTTAACCAGTGTCCTATCATCATGTATAGATCGATGTGCACCACTCGTGACAAGAGAAATATTTCGTCCCCCCGCTCCTTGGATAACAGATGACATAAAAAACATTATGAAAGAAAGAGACAAACTACAAAATG
This sequence comes from Halocaridina rubra, assembly GCA_037179515.1. Classification (NCBI taxonomy): domain Eukaryota; kingdom Metazoa; phylum Arthropoda; class Malacostraca; order Decapoda; family Atyidae; genus Halocaridina; species Halocaridina rubra. The sequence goes on along the minus strand of JAXCGZ010002436.1, from coordinate 17,200 downwards.
AAGTAAAGCTACAAAGAGATAATATCCCTTTAAGAGAAAAGTTTACAGAGCATAAGAAACAAGTAAAATCATTATTAAGTAACAGTAAGAAACAGTATTACAAAAATGAATTTCAAAACGCTAAAGGCAATATCTCTGATACATGGAAAATTGCTAAAACCATGCTTTCCAATAACTGTAATAAAAGTAGTAACATATCAATTATACCCGATGAGGTAGATGTAAGTGCTAAAGCAGAAGAGTTCAATAATTTTTTCGCTGAAGTGGGGAAAAAAACCTTTGAAAAAACAAAAAAAGAAATAATAAATGAAATCAATAATAGTAATGGTGGTAATAATAATAATAATGATGATGGTAGTAGTAATAATAATAGAAATGTTCATAATGGTGTAAATAATAATGATGGTGGTAGTAATGGTAATGATAATAGTGATGATGGTAGTAATAATAATAATAATGTTCAAGAACATAGTGCATTCAATAGAAGTAATGATGTCTTTAACCCTACTACAGTAGATTGTAATACAGTAATCTTAGTAATAAAAAATCTGAAAGACTCTAATGCATATGGATCAGATGGAATTTGTTTTCGTTTTATTAGAGATTCATTATTTGTAATAGCTTATTATCTGACGGTAATAATCAATACTTCCATAGTTACCAATATCTACCCAGATTTATGGAAAACTCCCCATGTAATTCCTGGTTTTAAAAATGGAAATCCTGACGACGTCTCTAACTATAGACCAATCTCTTTACTACCAATTTTATCAAAGATACTTGAAAAGATTGTTGCAAATCAGTTAAGTGAGTTTCTTGAAAAAAATAAACTTATTGCAAAAAGTCAACACGGTTTCAGGCCAAAATTATCAACTGAAACTGCCTTATTGAAAATATCAGATGAAATATACAAAAATATAGATAATAAGAAAATATCATTGCTACTACTACTCGATCTTTCTAAAGCTTTTGATAGTGTACACCATACCACTCTATTAGAAAAATGCAAAAAAATGAACATTGACCCAAGCTGGTTCGAGAACTATTTAAAAAACCGCTACCAGTCAGTCAGAATAAAAGATGTAGTCTCAAGTCGCAAGAAGGTATTGTTTGGGGTCCCTCAGGGATCGATCCTAGGACCTATACTTTTTCTAATATATGTAAACGATCTAGTAAAATATTTACCTAACTGTTATGTCATTCAATATGCTGACGATACTCAAATCTTAATTGAAGGAGAAATTAATGATTTAGAAAATATTATTCGTAGAGCAGAAGAAATTTTGTATATGGCTAAACGTTACTTTCTAAAAAATGGTCTGTTACTTAATGAAACTAAAACCCAATCTATTCTTATCGGATCCAGACAATTATTATCAGAAGTTGATGACAATCTTCATATAAATTTTAACGGTAATATCATTAAGCCAATGAACTCGGTAAAGAACCTAGGTGTCTATTTTGACCGTTACATGAATTTTGAAATGCATATAGATGAAATTTATAAAAAAGTAATGGGTACTCTAATATATCTAAATAGGGTAAAAGACTCATTTGAAACATCAACTCGTATAATAATTGTCCAGTCCTTAGCTATGAGTTTAATTAATTACTGTCTCAAAGTTTGGGGATGTACCAATAAGACTCAATTACAAAGAATACAAAAGTTACAAAACTTTGCAGCACGAGTGGCTGTTGGCAATGTAAGAAAATACGAGCACATCTCTCCTGTTTTAAAAGATCTAGAATGGATAAAGATTAGAGATAAATATGTTTTTGATATATGTACCTTTGTTTTTAATATACTAAGAAACAATATTCCTGATTGCTTGTATAATTTTTCTACAGTAAGCTCAGTTACCGGGTTAACTACCCGTCAAGGGGAAGATTTATTAGTACGAAGGTCTAAAACTGATATTGGCTCAAGAGATATAAACATTCGTGGACCTCATTTATATAATCAGCTTCCCAGAGAACTAAAAAATGCTGGTTCAGTGTATACTTTTAAATATAATCTTAAGAAGTTGCTCTTAAAGGAAGATTTTACTTGTAAATTTTAATGGTACACTCATCTTTATGATTTGCTTGTTTTAGTATGTCTATATCGTACACCACAGATGTCTATCTGGAATATATATGTATCTTATTTAAATACCCAATGTACATTGGAATAAAGGATTATTATTATTATTATTATTAT
>JAXCGZ010002436.1:0-10000 GCA_037179515.1 Halocaridina rubra | reverse complement strand
TTTCACATGTATTCTTGCAAGTTTTGCAAATCGTTGTCCAAGCCATCACTGTTCTTTAGGAGAGGCGTCCTGCTATATTCCCCCAGCTCCAGCCTGTCTATGTCCACCCCCATTTGGGTGTTGACTCATTGTAGCATTTATAAACGGTGTTTTTATTATTATCAAACATTATTATCTCCTACGGTCTTAGTTCGAACCTAGGATCTGTAATACAGGCATCCTCTGCTTAATATATTGTTATTATTATTATTATTATCATTATTATTATTATTATTATTATTATTAGTAGTAGTAGTAGTAGTAGTAGTCAAGGATTATTATTATTATTATTATTATTATTATTATTATTATTATTATTATCAGTAGTAGTAGTAGTAGTAGTAGTAGAAGTAGTAGTAGTGGTGGTTGTGGTGTTGCTAAAGATTGGTAACTAATACGTAATGTACTATAGAGATTGAGGTACAGGTTGACATGGCTATAGAGGCAGGGATATAAATCCATTACATGAATGACACAAGGTATAGACAAAGGTTGCTATTGAATACTTCTTTAAAATGCATATTAAATAGATTTTATTATAGGGAATGTATAGATTAACAGACAGGTTGGCGTAATATTTTCTGTCTAGGTTGAAAGTAAAGGTTGCTTTTGAATGGATTGACAGAAGAAAATTTGGTGACAGAAGGTTATCTGCAGAGACACACGGAAAAGGTTGGCAATGAAAATACAGGAAAGGATACTAACACATGCATAGCCCTGACATTAACTATAGAGGTTGTCATGAAAGGTTAGCGGTTACTTGTACAAGGTTCACAGTAGAGGATAACAGAAAATGGTTACCGATAAAAGCATAAATACAACAAACACGTGGATGTTCTTTTCAACAAGGTGTTCTGTAGGAGGGAACGGTCAAAGTTATCATACTGACAGATTCTACTGTATAGGTTAACAGAAAGTTTGTCGGCTAATATGCAAGGAAAAGGCTGACACACAGACATTACTGATACAAGGTTTACTTTACAGCTTGACTGTGAATATAAAACAAATCATAGAGTTAACTTTTGAGGTTGCCATAAAAGGTAAAAATGAATATATAGAAAAGGTTTACCTTATTTATAAGAGTGACTTTAGGACAGGCAAGAAAGTTTGAAAAAATGAGATGAAGAAGTAGCAGCAGCTTAAGGACAAGGCAGTAATAAGTGACCGTTAGTCAATATGAAAAGGACATGTTTAAAGTAAGGAGACAATGAATACTTAGAAATATGGCAGGTTTAGGCCCCAAGATGACAATAGATCAGTTTTTTAAGGAAGATGGATCATAAGAGTTAGGGAAGACAGATGAAAGAAGAGAGTTTCAGAGTTTAGAGGTGGAAGGAATAAAAAGCAGTCACTGCACCAACCAGCCTGCAAGGTTGACAGTCAAGCTTAATGATCAAAGACGGAATATGTAGTACACGTTAATATTACTGACACAAGGTCTATTGTAGGGAAATGGCAGAAAAGGTTAGCATAGGCCTACAACCACATGAAAATGACTGAAATGAAGTTTTCTGAAGAGATTGACAAAAAGGTGTGCAAGAAATTAACTAGAACACACAACCAACGCTTGGAAATTAGTGATATATACTGCCAAGGTTGGCTGAAATATTAGTGGTGAATATAAAGAAAAAATATTAATACAAAGTTTATTATAATGCTTAACCAAAAAGGTTGATGATGAAAACAGATAATGCTGAAAAACATGTGGATATTATTAAACCAAGATTTCTTCCAGAAGTTGGACAGTAAAAGTTACTGATTCATATACAATAGAATACGCTAACACGTGGAAATTACTGCTACATGGTTTCAGATGGAGGTTGGAAATGAATATAGAGGAAAACACTAAAAATATTTATATTGGTTGACAGTTAATGGTTGTTAATGATTATATAGAAAGCATACTAACACATAGAAACTGCTAACACAAATTTTAATGTCAAGGTGACAAAAATATTACGGAGGGAGGGATTGCCATCCCCTGGGTCCACTTTTGTTGGCTCTTACTGCTATATAGGTGCGCATTGGTAGTGAATGGGGCTGGTAATATATTGGCCTCTGGACTGATCATGGCCCGGGGCTGGATTAGCTGTCGCTGTGTCTTGTCGTTATTCACTAAACTGAACAATTAATTTGAGGGTGTTGGTGATTTCCTATAAGTCTACCTGATTTCAGCCATTGCCTGGAGATCACTGGGTCCACGTGATTGCAGTTTGGGGCTTGGGCCCTGGCTATATGGTAAGGTAAGTAGTCAGGCTACCTGTTAACACAGTTCCTTGCCTCTGCCTTTCATTAGAGATCATTGGACTCACCTGAACAAGTTGAGTTCCATAGCCAGACCTGGGAGAGCGTGTGCCCATTATCTGACTCTTTCATCCTTTGGCTGCAAAGAAATAAAAATAAAATATTAGAATAAAACAATTGTAGAAAAAATATAATGGCTAGACCAGATTTTGATTTTTCTGGTTTAGTTATTTTTATTATTATTTAATGAATTATTATTAATAATAATAATAATAATAATAATAATAATAATAATAATAATAATAATAATGATGATGATGATGATGATGATGATGATGATGATGATGATGATGATAATGATGATGATGATGATGATGATGATAATAATAAGTTATTTCTATTATTGTTGTAAATCGTCATATTTTTTTGGATTGGGAGATGATATTTCACTTTTAAAATATTCTAAGCAGTAAATTATCCAATAATATATTGAATATAATATGCAACTTTTTGTTATTAATTTTTTTTTATAATTTTGACACTGGGACAGGCAAAGAAATTTGCCTTCAACGGGTCCGGGCACCAAGAATTGAGAAAGTAAATAGAGACAGATAGGGAGTGTTGTGACTAAGTCAGGTGTGAAGGGATGATAAGAGATGTCTAACGAATACACCAGAATATTCGGTGTAGGTGTAGGCAATTGTTCCTATCTTGGCCAGTCCTATTTAAATTCAAAGACCTTCAGTTGCAGTATCGCATCCGGTGGTTGATGCCATGGACCAACCTGCTACTGGCAACACAATACATCGTCTTTCATTTTTGGAATGTGAAGCTTCACGTTTCAGTTATATATATATATATATATATATATATATATATATATATATATATATATATATATATATATATATATATATATATATATATATATATATATATATACATTACATATGTGAAAACATGAATCATTTTTTACCCCGACCGGGACTCGAACCTAGGACTTATGATTACTAAGTCAAGGCGCTACCACTACACCACAGAAAAAAAAATCATATATATATATATATATATATATATATATATATATATATATATATATATATATATATATATATATTTATATATATATAGATATATATATATATATATATATATATATATATATATATATATATATATATATATATATATATATATATATATATATATATATAATGTCTTATATTTTTCTCTTCATAGTACAGAGCAGTGATTCATCTTATATTTTTGGTATGTAATACTTTTCTCCTCATCGTATTGAGTAGTGTATCATCTTATATTTTTGGAATGAAATATTTTTCTCTTCATCGTACTGGGCAGTGAATCATCTTATATTTTTGGAAAGTAATATTTTTGTCCTCATAGCACTGAGCAGTAAATCATCTTATACTTTTGGGGTGTAAAATTTTTCTCCTTATTTCTGAGCAGTGAATCATCTCATATTTTTGGTATGAAATATTTTTCTCCTCGTACTTCTGAGCAGTGAATAATTTTTACATTTTACCAGAACAATTATCCAAATTATCTTCGTTTAGTCCAATCCATCTGACAAGTCACAATACTCCCCATCTCTGTTTCTTTGTTCTCTTCGTGCCCAGGCACAATTAGGATAGATTTTTTCCGTCCTGGTGTAACAACCATAAAAAAAAATCCAGTATAGAATTAACCATATACTGACCTATGTTCTAGCTATAGGAAATTTCACCAAGAAATGCTTAAGCTTCTTTTTTTTTTTTTTATGAGTGTAACTCCGGGACAGGCAAGAAAACAGCCCTTATCAAGCCCGGGCACCAAGACCACATTAGGATGAAGAAAAAGTGGAATGTTAAGGACAATGCAGATATAGGGGAATAGTTCACAATAGAAAAAGGACAGGCTGAGGATATGGTCGAAGTATTAAGGACCTAAAGATATGGCAGGATTAGGCTGAGAGAATTCTATGCAAGAATAGTTTTATTTTTGGACTTTTTTTTTTTATATAAATGTTCTGGTTATAAGTTCAAACAATCTCTTAAATCCACCTGAAAAAGTTACCGCTGTGAGAGAAGCCGTTTTGTATATTTTTCAATTCCATTTACAAGTCTTAAAATTTTTTATCTTGGAAACTGATTCAAGAAAATAGTACGCGAATTTTTTTTCCTGATACCTACAAGAGTTACATATATATGTAAGTAAATGCAATCCATCCACCTACGCTTTGGTCTCCCCCTCCTTTTCCTACCCTGTATATCCATTTCCATCACTCTCCTTCCAACATAGACTAAGATGGTATGGTCATGTCGTTAGGAGGGATGAACAGTATGTTGGGAGGAGGGTGATGGAAATGGATATACAGGGTAGGAGAAGGAGAGGGAGACCAAAGCGTAGGTGGATGGATTGCATCAATGACGACCTGAGATCTAAAGGTTTGTTGGGTGATGAGGTATGGGACAGAAATATATGGAGAAAACTAGCAAGAAACATCGACCCCACATAAAAGTGGGAAAAGATGTAGACGAAGAAGAAGAAGTAACATTTAAAAATTATTCATATTCTTAGACAACAGTCTCTAGTTTATTTGTGTATGATGGTTGCAATGCATCATATATTGGTCAAATAAAACGGTAATTAAGGATTAGAATTGCTGGGCACCGGGAATGGTCATGTAGACATAATTATTCATTATCTAAACAGCCCTATTCAGCTATTAGAGACCATAGCATATTGTGTCATCATCCCAGTTCCTCGGAAAAACCAACTAGATTGGTTATGGAATCAATCTTCTTCGTCTACATCTTTTCCCACTTTTATGTCGGGTCGATGTTTCTGGCCAGTGTTCTCCATTTGTTTCTGTCCCATAGCTCATCACCCAACAAACCTTTAGATCTCAGGTCGTCATTGATGCAATCCATCCACCTATGCTTTGGTCTCCCCCTCCTTCTCCTACCCTGTATATCCATTTCCATCACCCTCCTACTATATTATTAACATTATTGTTAACATTTTTATTACGGCATTATTATTTTCTATGAAAGCTACATATAATTTAACTATATGTTTTGCCCTCTTATTTATTAGTTTAATTACATGTCTACTTATAAGCTACTATTAATGTTGAATAACCATTGTACAAAATGGAAATAAATGTTTGTGTGTTTGTTTGTCCTCCCAACATACTGTTCATCCCTCCTAACGACATGACCATACCATCTTAGTCTACTTTCTTGTATCTTATCTGATATTTCTCTAACTTTTGAGGTACCTCTAATTACCTCGTTTCAATACTGAACCATAATATGACACCTTTTGGAATTCTTGAGGCCTCAACTAAGCTTTTGCGATCTTGATTTGTATATTTTCGCCAGTGTTATAGTTTATGTGTTTGTGCATTGTAGTATTTTAAGTGTATAATTTGTATTTATTTTTATAATTAGTATTTTCTATTTTTGTCATTATATTATTTACTTTCATTATAATTTATTTCTCCTTCTTTTTACCATTAGGCTGATAATGTCATTGGTATTTGTCAAAACACAACAATAAAATGTTGATGTTCGTACAAGCATTGGTGCCCTTAGTCACGTGTTTGCAGCTTTTTAAGTCACAATTAATGCCTATAAATGGGAATGGACGCAGAGTTTGAACCAGGAATATTAAGACTGGATGCCATTTTTAATGTTCCACGGTGGGCTCGAACCAGCGTCACTCGTTTTCCGACTAGCACGTGCCACCGGTGAACCAACTCAAGCCCTTCAAGGGGAGTTTACACGGTCAAACGGTTCGTCGAACGCGGTTCGACAGACAAGTGTTTGAAGTGATGTTCGAACGTGTGAACGGGGTATTTGGTTGTCGAACACGGATTTGGTTGTCGAGCACGGAACGTGTTCGACAACCAAATACCCCGTTCACACGTTCGAACATCACTTCAAACACTTGTCTGTCGAACCGCGTTCGACGAACCGTTTGACCGTGTAAACCCCCCTTTACTGAGTAACGTATATCATCATCAACGTGTCATATCCACTTTGACATTGGCAATGATGGAGTACCAACTGACCCTGTCTCTTGTTAACTGGAACAAGTTTGCATGCTTAAAATGTCCTCCCGCCATTCTTGTCGCACTATTTATATACGTCTTCTACTTGCGACCATCATATGGAGCGCTACCTGACTGTCTCTTGTTAACTACAACAACTCTACAGGCTTAAAATGTCCTCCCGCCACTCTCGTCACACCATCCATATACTTTTTTTCTTTGTCGTCCTTTCGCCACCATCCCAGTCAACTCCACAGCCTCCTTATCATCCCTTCTCATCACATGGCCAAGATATCAAACTTTCAGAAATGTGCCACATTATTATTAGGAATCAAGACTTTTTTCATATGCAGAAAAAAGAATGTTGTAATAGTTTTCTTTGCATGCAGCATTCCTTCCCATTAGGAATAGTGCCAGAAAAATGATTTTGTGCGTGATGAAGAGAAGCATTTTTTTTTTATTATTATTATTACTTATCACATGTTTCCTCATCCTCATAATCCCCCATCCTCCTCCTACACCATATTTTTCTTCTGATTTTTTTTTTCCATATTTAGTGTTCCCTGTTCTCTCCTAAGTTATGATTGGCCCAGTCTAAATGTCATGATATTTGATATTAATTATATTATTATTATTATTATTATTATTATTATTATTATTATTATTATTATTATTATTATTATTATTATTATTATTATTAGTAGTAGTAGTAGTAGTAGTAGTAGTAGTAGCAGAGGTAATTGAAGAACTAATTAAATATTCTACTGCATCAGTGATGGATATTTTAATATTTTTGCGACAGATATTAACAATGCATACTATTGAGATGCCTCCGGGAATCCAGGTTAAAAAGTCACAGGAAAATACATGACTTTATTTTAGACTTGGTCAGACTAAAAAACCAAACCTGACCTATCCTAAACATTAACAAATGACGACATTTTTTCCAAGCCAAAATTGTGCTTTTTTTCCCAGTTATTTTTTTTCCTGCGACTTTATTACCGGTTATGACCTCCAGAATGGACAGTACTCATTCCCGTCAAAGCCTGTCTTCATGCAGATACTGTTCTACCACTGACAACTGACATCCTGCTGAGCTGGCAAGGGACTACCACGTGATTGAAACAACTCTCTCTCTCTCTCTCTCTCTCTCTCTCTCTCTCTCTCCTCTCTCTCTCTCTCCTCTCTCTCTCTCTCTCTCTCTCTCTAATTTTGTCGGCGCAAAATGTAAAAAAAAAAATAATAATAGTTTTGTTGCTATCTTCAAGGCCAAATTTTTAGTGGTCGTAGTAGTAGTAGTGATGATGATGATGATAATAATAATAACAATAATAATAATAATAATAATAATAATAATAATAATAATAATAAGAAGAAGAAGAAGAAGAGAAGAAGAAGAAGAAGGAAAAAAATAAAGAGGAGGAAGAAGAATTGTGTGAGGAAGTGTCTTGAGTGTTTATTCATACTAATCGTCATCTACATTAGCTAAAGGATGCGATTTACGAATTGGCAATAATTATTCAAAATTCTAACCTAATCCATAACTCAGCTTGGTTGCAGTGAGGGTTACGATAAGTCATTAGATCATTTAGCTTGGCTTCTATTTAAAGTTTATTGAAGTTCTCTAATCAAGACGCTAATCATACTTAATCCCACAAGATTAGCAAATTTACTTTTCTAAAATAACTTGAATATTTGCTCCGAAATCCATCACTGATTTTAATCCCTATTTGGGATTTATAAATAATATCAACTATTTTTTTTTATTTTTATCCATCGCAATAACTAATATATATATTTTTTTATTTTTTTTTTAAGTCTAGATCACAAATTTGATTAAAATCGCACTTGTAAGTCACACATAGTAGCACATATGTCAGATGTGTTATAACTTCGTAGTAGTAGAAATAATAGTAGTAATAGTCGTAGTAGTAGTAGTAGCAGCAATAATAATAATAATAATAATAATAATAATAATAATAAGAATAAGAATAATAATAATAATGTCATACAAAATTCCTTCAATGGCTACAATAGAAAGAAAGAAATTTTAAAAAATGCAAATTACAAATATAATATATTATGTAATAATTGAATCAGTGCAGTCTATTATTATTATTATTATTATTATTATTATTATTGTTGTTGTTGTAGTGGACGTGACGATCAAGAAATATAGAAAGACATATAGTGACAATATGTGCTTCAGGGTATAAAAGAACTATAAATGTGTTAGAGAGAGAGAGAGAGAGAGAGAGAGAGAGAGAGAGAGAGAGAGAGAGAGAGAGAGTATTAGGGCAGGCGGACCTTGCTACCCTCTGGGCACTCCACATACCTAGGCGTAATATGAGAGGACGCTCCGGCCCACCCTGCACTACTCCTATCCTCCCCCCTGCCCCCCCCCCGCTCTTCTACATCCCTCTGCTCCTCCACCGTTACTCACACTCACCTTCCCGGCCTACGAGGCACACGGTAGGCCTCCGGGTGGAGGTAGAGTCCCTCCATACAGTCCAGAATAGTTTTATCGAGGAGTTTGAGAGAATCTGTCATCTAAAGAATGGATCAATGGCTTGTTTACAGTAGCCTATATCTTGTGAATTCATATCTATTTTTATTTTTATTTTTTCTCTCAAAATAAATTCTGAATGTAATTTAAATGGGCCAAAAGACGAAATTTTAACTCAAGATAAGATCTGATTGGACAACTTTGACAGTGGTAAACCAGTTCGAATTCTATCGACATTTCTTGCGGAGATTTCAACGTTTTATGAAGTAGTAATCTCGAGGGTGTTGACTTCAATAGAGAGAAGACCAAAAAGAGCTTGTACCTCTGCACCTTCAAACAACTGCTTCCTCCTTTCTATAAACTACGATATTTTTTTTTTCCTTTTCCGGAGCATCATACTTGGGTAGTCATACATTTATTCATTATTTTATACATATATTAAATTCTCATCTACCTTTTTTTTATAATTGTGTATACACGTTAGCGATTACTAAGTACACATACGTTCGTAAATAAATTTGCCAATATTTATCAAATCATACGAGACTGTCTCGGAATTCCTGCATGTCTCTCGTTAACTGTTGTATAAGACGTATTTATGAGAACCTGGAGAGAGAGAGAGATGAAAGCACTTTAGATGCTCGGTACATGAATGAGTTGGTCAGAATTGTTTGAGTAATGTCTCCACCAAGGACACGGTTGCGTTTCGAGAATATGAAATTCGTCTTCCTAAGTTTAAACGACGTCAATTTATGTCGTTTGCGAGTGTCGCTGTCGTTATTTTTAGCTTCTCTACTACGACTACTATATGAGCAGCATCCCCTTCTCCTGCTCTTCCAGTACGACTACCTCAGCTACCAACCACCATCGCCATCCTAGAGAAAGAAAGAGAGAGAGAGAGAGAAATACCTGTGGCCACATCAAAGGGTATGAAAGACCAGCTGTGGACTTTGCAGACACTCACCTTGTCGTTGTGCGGCTGAGGAGCACTCAATAACATTATAATACACCCACTTCACCACACTCATACACATTTTATTCCTTGGGGGACACAAGTCCCATGTTAACACACACTCTTCATCATCACTTGCACCTGCTCTGAGCTCTACACTGCCCGCTCTCCTCTCGGTTCCGCCATTACCACGGTACTGCTCTCA
>JAXCGZ010002435.1:47500-52500 GCA_037179515.1 Halocaridina rubra | reverse complement strand
TATATATATATATATATATATATATATCTATATATCTATCTATCTATCTATATATATATATATATATATATATATATATATATATATATATATATATATATATATATATATATATATATATATATATATATATATATATATATATATATATATATATATATATATATATATATATATATATATATATATATATATATATATATATATATATATATATATATATATATATATATATATATATATATATATATATATATATATATATATATATATACATATTTATATATATATATGTATATATATATATATATGTATATATATATATATATATATATATATATATATATATATATATATATATATATATATATATATATATATATATATATATATATATATATATATATATATATATATATATATATATATATATATATATATATATATCTATATATCTATATATCTATATATCTATATATCTATATATCTATATATCTATATATCTATATATATATATATATATATATATATATATATATATATATATATATATATATATATATATATATATATATATATATATATATATATATATATATATATATATATATATATATATATATATATATATATATATATATATATATATATATATATATATATATATATATATATACATATATACATATATATATATATATAAATATATATAAATATATATATATATATATATATATATATATATATATATATATATATATATATATATATATATATATATATATATATATATATATATATATATATATATATATATATATATATATATATATATATATATATATATATATATATATATATATATATATATATATATATATATATATATATATATATATATATATATATATATATTTATATTTATATATATATATATATATATATATATATATATATATATATATATATATATATATATATATATATATATATATATATATATATATATATATATATATATATATATATATATATATATATATATATATATATATATATATATATATATATATATATATATATATATATATTTATATTTATATATATATATATATATATATATATATATATATATATATATATATATATATATATATATATATATATATATATATATATATATATATATATATATATATATATATATATATATATATATATATATATATATATATATATATATATATATATATATATATATATATATATATATATATATATATATATATATATATATATATATATATATATATATATATATATATATATATATATATATATATATATATATATATATATATATATATATATATATATATATATATATATATATATATATATATATATATATATATATATATATATATATATATATATATATATATATATATAATATTATATATATATATATATATATATATATATATATATATATATATATATATATATATATATATATATATATATATATATATATATATATATATATATATATATATATATATATATATATATATATATATATATATATATATATATATATATATATATATATATATATATATATATATATATATATATATATATATATATATATATATATATATATATATATATATATATATATATATATATATATATATATATATATATATATATATATATATATATATATATATATATATATATATATATATATATATATATATATATATATATATATATATATATATATATATATATATATATATATATATATATATATATATATATATATATATATATATATATATATATATATATATATATATATATATATATATATATATATATATATATATATATATATATATATATATATATATATATATATATATATATATATTCATATATATATATATATATATATATATATATATATATATATATATATATATATATATATATATATATATATATATATATATATATATATATATATATATATATATATATATATATATATATATATATATATATATATATATATATATATATATATATATATATATATATATATATATATATATATATATATATATATATATATATATATATATATATATATATATATATATATATATATATATATATATATATATATATATATATATATATATATATATATATATATATATATATATATATATATATATATATATATATATATATATATATATATATATATATATATATATATATATATATATATATATATATATATATATATATATATATATATATATATATATATATATATATATATATATATATATATATATATATATATATATATATATATATATATATATATATATATATATATATATATATATATATATATATATATATATATATATATATATATATATATATATATATATATATATATATATATATATATATATATATATATATATATATATATATATATATATATATATATATATATATATATATATATATATATATATATATATATATATATATATATATATATATATATATATATATATATATATATATATATATATATATATATATATATATATATATATATATATATATATATATATATATATATATATATATATATATATATATATATATATATATATATATATATATATATATATATATATATATATATATATATATATATATATATATATATATATATATATATATATATATATATATATATATATATATATATATATATATATATATATATATATATATATATATATATATATATATATATATATATATATATATATATATATATATATATATATATATATATATATATATATATATATATATATATATATATATATATATGCATCATTTTTTTTTTTTTTTTTTTACCCCGACCGGGACTCGAACCTATGACTTATGATTACTAAGTCAAGGCGCTACCACTACACCACAGAAGGTTAAAAGGAATCCAACCTTATAGCTTATATCTGCTATACTTAGGAATGAATGCATTCTAACTGAATGCCACTATGTTCATATTACGGATTCCCCAACCTCACTCGTGGCTTCATTTCAGCATTTAATTCAATTCCCAATCTCATTTGGGCCATGAAATTATCAGATAAGCACATTACATATGTGAAAACATGAATCATTTTTTTTTTTTTTTTTACCCCAACCGGAACTCGAACCTCAGACTTATGACTACTAAGTCAAGGCGCTACCACTACACCACAGAAGGTTAAAAGGAATCCAACCTTATAGCTTATATCTGCTATACTTAGGAATGAACGCATTCTAAATGAATGCCACTATGTTCATATTACAGATTCCCAAACCTCACTCGTGGCTTCATTTCAGCATTTAATTCAATTCCCAATATCATTCGGGCCATGAAATTATTAGATAAGCACATTACATATGTGAAAACATGAATCATTTTTTTTTATCCCGACCGGGACTCGAACCTAGGACTTATGATTACTAAGTCAAGGCGCTACCACTACACCACAGAAGGTTAAAAGGAATCCAACCTTATAGCTTACATATGCTATACTTAGGAATGAACGCATTCTAACTGAATGCCACTATGTTCATATTACAGATTCCCCAACCTCACTCGTGGCTTCATTTCAGCATTTAATTCAATTCCCAATCTCATTCGGGTCATGAAATTACCAGATAAGCACATTACATATGTGAAAACATGAATCATTTTTTTTTTACCCCGACCGGCACTCGAACCTAGGACTTATGATTACTAAGTCAAGGCGCTACCACTACACCACAGAAGGTTAAAAGGAATCCAACCTTATAGCTTATATCTGCTATACTTAGGAATGAACGCATTCTAATTGAATGCCACTATGTTCATATTACAGATTCCCCAACCTCACTCGTGGCTTCATTTTAGCATTTAATTTAATTCCCACTCTCATTCGGGCCATGAAATTATCAAATAAGCACATTACATATGTGAAAACATGAATCATTTTTTACCCCGACCGGGACTCGAACCTAGGACTTATGATTACTAAGTCAAGGCGCTACCACTACACCACAGAAGGTTAAAAGGAATCCAACCTTATAGCTTATATCTGCTGTACTTATTACTGAACGCATTCTAACTGAATGCCACTATGTTCATATTACAGATTCCCCAACCTCACTCGTGGCTTCATTTCAGCATTTAATTCAATTCCCAATCTCATTCGGGCCATGAAAGTATCAGATAAGAACATTGCATATGTGAAATGATTCATGTTTTCACATACGTAATGTGCTTATCTGATAATTTCATGGCCCGAATGAGATTGGGAAATGAATTAAATGCTGAAATGAAGCCACGAGTGATGTTGGGGAATCTGTAATATGAACATAGTGGCATTCAGTTAGAATGCGTTCATTCCTAAGTATAGCAGATATAAGCTATAAGGTTGGATTCCTTTTAACCTTCTGTGGTGTAGTGGTAGCGCCTTGACTTAGTAATCATAAGTCCTAGGTTCGAGTCCCGGTTGGGGTAAAAAAAAAAAATGATTGATGTTTTCACATATGTAATGTGCTTATCTGATAATTTAATGGCCCGAATGAGATTGGGAATTGAATTAAATGCTGAAATGAAGCCACGAGTGAGGTTGGGGAATCTGTAATATGAACATAGTGGCATTCAGTTAGAAAGTGTTCATTCCTAAGTAGAGCAGATATAAGCTATAAGGTTGGATTCCTTTTAACCTTCTGTGGTGTAGTGGTAGCGCCTTGACTTAGTAATCATAAGTCCTAGGTTCGAGTCCCGGTCGGGGTAAAAAAAAAATGATTCATGTTTTCACATATGTAATGTGCTTTAGTGATAATTTTATGGCCCGAATGAGATTGGGAAATGAATTAAATGCTGAAATGAAGCCACGGGTGAGGTTGGGGAA
>JAXCGZ010002435.1:30000-42500 GCA_037179515.1 Halocaridina rubra | reverse complement strand
AAGAGTCGTTGACAGAACATTAATGGATTATGTTGTGGTGGACAGGATGGTGATTGGAAGAGTATTAGATGTGAGTGTACTGAGAGGAAACAGTGGTGGAATATCTGATCTTTCTTTAGAGGAATGTAGTTCAGAGTGGAAGAAAAGCGGAGAAAGAGGAGAAATAAGAGAAAAAGAGAGGTGCTAAAAGTAAGTGAACCAAATAAGAAAATAAAGACTGTGAGTAAAAGGGTAGCTTAAGGAATGTGTGGAATGTAGAGAAAAAGAAGTTTTTTTTTTATAAGTGTGCCACCTGGACAGGTTAAAAAAACACTGTCCTCATCAATAAAGGCCCTGGCATAAGAAAACATTAAGACAAATTAATTGGATAAGCTAATGGTCACGGCATGACGAGGTAATAATACACAAAGAAAAGGACAGACCGAAAAATATAGTCAAAGTACTGAGGACCTAGAGATATGGAGGATTAGGCCCTGAGATGACGATAGATAACCTTTTATGGAGGAATATAGTTCATAATATTTTAAAAAGACAGAATGAGGAAGAGAGTTCCAGAGTCTGGAGATGGATGGGAAGAAGTAGTCGCTGCAACTAACAATCAGCCAGCTACAAATCTCCACACAGTACCCATCATACGAGGCCACTTGTCAAGTCTTATGTGGCCTCGGCAGTGAGGAAAGGATGCAACTCACCAACTCATTAGAGAGGAGATGGAAGTAGTAGCGAATAATAAAAAAGAGAATGGGATGATGCCTTAAGGCGAAGAGAGAGAGAATCAAGATTAATAGTAAGAGGAGGATCATTAATGATTCTGGCTGCCTTAGATGGAGAAGGAAGTGCAAGTAGAATGGGATTATTTCATAGAGAAAGTTACGAAGTGTGCCGAGGCAATGTGTGGAGGGAGACTAACAGGAAGAAGTAAAGGAAAGGTATTGAATGATGGAATGAGAAGGTGAGTTCAGTAGTGGCTGTAATGAAGCAGGCATTTGAGATATGGTTACAGATAGGTGATGTAGAGGCATATAAGATGCAAAGAGGAGTTTATCAAAGGGTGTGATGAAGGAGGTAACGAGAAAAGCTAATGCAAGGTGGGGTAGGAGCTTGTGTAAAATTTTTGAAAGGAATAAAATAATGCTTAAGGAGAAAGTGAAAAAAAAATGCTGAAACGTGATTCTAGTAGGGTGGAGAGGCTGAAAGGGGCAGATGGGCAAATTGCTAGTAGGCGAAATAAAGGTGAGAGAGAGAGAGATGGGTTGAGTATTTCAAGGAACTGCTAATGAGGAAAAGGATATAGAGGCTGAGATTGTTGGTATGAAAAATAAATTGAAAATGCCAATGGTGGGTGATAAGAACGACAGAGAAATAAAAAAAAAGCAAAACTCTTCCTCTCGCGCTTCTCATATTTCTCCACTTTTCTCCCACTTTCTTTCTAAATTCTAATATATGATAATCAGATATTTCACTACTAGTTCCTTCCAGTACACTCATATGCAATTCTCCTCCAGTGAAAAGGGATTCTAATTGACAGCCTAACCTCACACGATAACGGCATAGCAGAAATAAGGGGCGGCAAATCGCCTGTCAGAACTTGAGACATATACGAAGAATTTCATATATTACTCTTGAAATAAATGCTACAAGTTACTCTTGTCAGTTGTATGAAGAGTAAATAAAAAAACAAGTTTCCATTGCATCCAGCATCATTCTGTTGTAGATTTCAACATGTAACGATTCAGATTTCTTTTTTTTTTCTAAAAGCATGATTTGTTCCTCATGTTCTCAAACTAGGCCAGCCGAATTACGAATTTGTCTCTCTTCTTTGTAGACTATATTGCTCCATTTCGGGATGTCTTTTTGCATATACACAACTAATGATGCTATGCTTTGAAATGCAGCTCTTGGTTTTGTGTTTTACTACATTTCAATAAATCCATTTAATTTGAGGTAATTTGCCAGAATTTTACGAACTTCTTCCAGTATAATTTTTCTTTTGTTTAGATTTTGAGCTTCTTCCTATATTTTACATTGGAAATGACAAGATTTTTGCTGGGTTATTGTGGTTAATACATGTCTCTTGAGGGAGTTCTTTGAATCATAATTTTGATTTTGCTTGCTCAGATTCATCAGTGTTCTTAAAATCTTTGTATATATTATAAGTAAAATTTCATATCATTCTAAGAATAAACATCAATCTTGCTAGTGTAATAAAGAATAATAAAGCACTGGGATCATTGAAGAAATGGAGACAGTTTCCTTTTCACTAATATTTTTTTAATCCACGCCAAATCATATCCACCAATTCTTGCCATTACTTACAGCTTCTTTATAAGTCTTCCTTGTGGGACTATATTAAATGCCTACTGAGAGTTTAAGAAAATGAAATCATCCTAACCCTATATTTCTTAAATAATAATAATAATAATAATAATAATAATAATAATAATAATAATAATAATAATAATAATAATAATAATAATAATAATAATAATAATAATAATAATAATAATAATAATAATAATAATAATAATAATAATAATAATAATAATAATAATTTTGTCTTTTCTAAGTCGCTTGAGAAACAAAATCAGATTTATTAAACAAGCTATTCCTTGCATCTGCATTTTTTTGAGATTTATTTAAAATATCATTGTGCAGGGCTTTTATACTGGCAGTTACTTCTTGAAAGGTATAGTTTTCTATAATAGGTTGTGGTTTCAATCTAATAACATCTCAGAAAACATGGTTAACTCAAAATTAGATCTTTTGGCTGCAAGACAATGATCTAAACCCAAAGAGAGTGACCACTGTTCACGCATACTAAAATGACTTATTAGAGAAATTATTAATTACATTATTTGGACATACACTGAGAGGATTATAAAACGCACCCAAACGATATAATTTGTACACATGAGATGTAGAGGTGCGGCATTTGAAAGTATCCACATTTTTTATGAATAAAATATAGCACATGATTTAAATCTATAAATGATGAAACACTTTTGACATCATTATAGGCTTGCATAAGATAGTCTTTTCTGCATTCAACTTGTTTTCGTTTATATTGTAGCTCTTTTTCAAGAAGATATTGTAGTCACTCCTTGTAAAAATCGCGTTTTACAAGCACTCTATTATACAATTTAAAGAACACAAATTTTGGCCACACATTATACAGAAGATACCTCTCAAGAAATATAACGTCTAGTTTAACTTTTTCCCACTTTCTCAAACAATACTCCCATTTTCTAACTTTAATCCATGCTGCTCTCCCATATCGTTGAGTAATAATATCTGATATCCGTTTGTCTCTAATAAATCTGAGTCATATAATAAACTGAAGGGCAAGAACGGTCCAAGCAAACATCGTAGAACATATTTAATTTATTTAATCTCCTTATAATCCATCACAAAACAACGTTTCAAACATCCAGTGTTCATAATCATGTACCTATGAAAGAGTGAAAAAGAATATATACTTGAACAGTTACTGTAATCAAACACAATTATAGTAGAAAAAAGTAAAATTTATATATACATCACATTCACACAAACAGATTAATGAAATTTACATATATCTAAATGTATGTAGTATTAAAAAAAAAAATATCACTCAGTAAACTTTGTAATACCAATTTCTGAGAGGGCAACATGAGCCATCTTTGTTTAAGTTGGGATTAGATTTTAAAATAAATAATGACTCTGCTACCCAGATTTCATTTTCGCATTTTCCTCTGTATATAATTTTGAAATTATTTATACTAAAATTACACTTATAGACATTAGACCAGTGCTCTCGAATGCTTGAGTTTAATGGAGCTGACAATAGTTTTCCAGTACGTCAACATGACCCGTGGTGTTCTTGGTATCTAAATAATACACATATCTTAGTTGAGCCAACATATGCTAGTTAGCATTTGGGGCAGTTAAATTGGTAAACTACCATCGAAAAAAACGAGTCAGGTAACTTGTTCTAATGGATTACATAATTTTTAAGTTTATGGTTGCTATAAAATAAACTGAATGGTTTAATATGAGTGTAGTATCTGTAAAAAAATGTAGCTCATTGCCTTTTTATGTAATGGTTTTAGTTATCATTAAAGTAGGGTAATTTTATGTACATCTGCATCTTTTTGGGACCCTCTTTTACAAGTTTGGGGCAGAAAATTTTATTAAGAAAATGTCTGAGATGTTTATAAAATATGTTGGGTGGATATCCATTTGCATCAAAGAAACCAAGTAGGAAATCTATTTCATTGTGAAAATTAATATAAGTAGATGATAATCAATATGCTCTATGTTACAATGTAAAAATTGAATTATGTTTAAAATCTTCATAGCAACAGCTTAAGAAATTTACGCCAAGACAAGAAAATGATGGTTTTCTGTAAATGCTTAAATCTAACTTGTTATTTTGTCTTATAATTAGCATATCTAGAAACGAGATTTTTTTAGCATTCTCTATCTCCATTGTAAACTTTACTCTATTATGCTTGTCGTTCATATAGTCAAAATCTTTTATGCATGTTTTGTTTTCTGAAGATCACAAACGAATCATCAACGCATCTTTTATAAAAAGTAGTTTTGAACTCTTCAGGACAATCATTTAACCAGGATGTTTAATGAAAACATAAAAACATGTTAAATAATGTAGCAGATAATGGACATCCCATTGCCAATCCGTTAGTTTGTTTGTAGTAAATGTCACTGCATAAGAAGTATGAGTCTCCCACAGATAAATTCAGCATTTTTTCACACCACAAATGGTCCATGCCCCGAAAACTATTATCATTCTCATACATCAGATTGGTAGCGACGTCTAGAGCTTCACTAACTGGTACATTAGTGTAGAGAGACGTGATGTCAAGGCTAACAATGAATGCAATATCTTCTAATCTTAAGTGTTTCACGTCATTGAAATATTCATATGAATTCGACAATGAGTAATTGTTCATAATG
Organism: Halocaridina rubra; assembly: GCA_037179515.1. Classification (NCBI taxonomy): domain Eukaryota; kingdom Metazoa; phylum Arthropoda; class Malacostraca; order Decapoda; family Atyidae; genus Halocaridina; species Halocaridina rubra. The sequence continues at coordinate 37,544 of JAXCGZ010002435.1, read as the reverse complement.
AGATGTTCAAGATGAGGTACGAGAAGTTTTGATAAATTATAATTAAAAGTCTTGAATGATGAAAGTACAGGACGGAGGGGAATATTCACTTTGTGCAGTTTTGGTAATCCATACATAATTCCTGGATTGGAGCCTGATGCATATATTGATCTATTCATGTATTTGTTTTTAAAACCTCTTAAGTTTGTCCTCCAGTAACAAATTATTTTTCATTACATTTACATTAGTAATTCACTCAAATGTCGCAGTATCATTCAAAATTTCACCCATTTTATTCAAATAGTCCTCCTTGTTTAAAATAACCACTCCTCTGCCTTTATCTGCTTTGCAAATCATAATATTTTTGTCTTGTCTAAGTCGCTTGAGTAACATAAAATCAGATTTATAAAACAAGCTATTTCTTGCATCTGTATTATTTTGGGGTTTATTTAAAATATCATTGTGCAGGGCTTTTATACTGGCAGTTACTTCAAATGAATAGTTTTCTCCAATAGGTTGTGTTTTTTCTTTTCTGCATTCAATCTCATGCAAGCTTATAATGATGTCAAAAGTGTTCTACCATTTATAGATTTAAATCATGTGCTATATTTTATTCATAAAAATGTGGATACTTTCAAATGTAGTACCTCTACAATTCATGTGTACAAATTATATCGTTTGGGTGCGTTTTATAATCCTCCCAGTATATTTCCAAATAATGTATTTCGTGATTTCTCTAATAAGTCATTTAGTAAGCGTGAGTAGTGGCCACTCTCTTTGGGTTTAGATTCATTGTCTTCCTGCCAAAAGATCTAATTTTGAGTTAGCCATCTTTTCTGAGATGTTATAAGATAAATTGAAACCACAATCAAGTGGAGAAAACTATACCTTCGAAGAAGTACGATGCCAGAATAAAAGCCCTGTACAATGATATTTTAAATAAATCCCGAAATAATGCAGATGCAAGAAATAGCTCTTTTAGCAAATCTGTTTTTATGTTACTCAAGCGGCTTAGACAAGACAAAAATATTATAATTTGCAAAGCAGATAAAGGCAGAGGATTGATTATTTTAAACAAGGAGGACTATTTAAATGAAATGGGTGAAATTTTGAATGATACTGCGACATATGAGATGATTACTAATAACAGGTTTTTAAAACAAATACATCAAAAGAAATGCATATCAGATGAGGAATATAGATCAATATATGCATCAGGCTCCAATCCAAGAATTATGTATGGATTACCAAAACTGCTCAAAGTGAATATTCCCCTCCGTCCTATACTCTCATAATTCAAGACTTTTAATTATAATTCATCAAAATTTATCGTACCTCGTTGAACATCTCACTATGAATTCATATGAATTTTCTAATGACGTGAAACACTTAAGATTAGATGATAATGCATTCATTGTTAGCCTTGACATCACGTCTCTCTACACTAATGTACCTGTTAGTGAAGCTGTAGACGTCGCCACCAATCTGATGTATGAGAATGATAATAGTTTTCGGGGCATGGACCATTTGTTGTTTGAAAAAATGCTGAACTTAGCTGTGGGAGACTCATTCTTCTTATTCAATGACATTTACTACAAACAAACTAACGGATTGGCAATGGGATGTCCATTATCTGCTACATTATCTAACATATTTTTATGCTTTCATGAAACATCCTGGTTAAATGATTGTCCTGAAGAGTTCAAGACTACTTTTTATAAAAGATACGTTGATGATACGTTTGTGATCTTTAGCAAACAAGAACATGCCCAAAAGTTTTTTCACTATGTGAACGACAAGCACAATAAAATAAAGTTTACAATGGAGGTAGAGAATGTTAATAAAATCTCATTTCTAGATATGCTAATTATAAGACAAAATAACAAGTTAGATATAAGCATTTACAGAAAACCATAATTTTCTGGTCTTGGCGTAAATTTCTTAAGCTGTTCCTACGAAAATTTTAATCATAATTAATTTTGTACATTGTTAAATAGAGCATGTAGATTATCATCTACTTATATCAATTTTCACAATTAAATAGATTTCCTACTCGGCTTTTTTGTTGCAAATGAATATCCACCCAACATATTTTATAAACATCCTAGAGATTTTCTTATTAAAATTTTCTGCCCCAAACTTGTAAAAGAGGGTCCCAAAAAGATGCAGATGTACATAAAATTGCCTTATTTTAATGATAATTAAAAAAAAAAACTTTTTTTTTTTTTTTTTTTTATTACTAAAATATTTATTTAAATATTCTAAATATGGAGACAATATACATTTGTTTCCAAATAAAGTCAAAACAGTCACGCATTCAAATCACACAAAAGAAAAAAAAGTCTTAATGTTATTGCTCAGTTCCGTGAGAGTCGTTTGGAAGAGATGCGTATCATTCAGAGGAAAAAGAATTCTGAAGAATACGTCTTGAATGCAAAGAATAGGGTATGTCAGTGAAGTCCCAGAGAGACCTGCATGATGTGTATAGAAAAGGAGAAAGAGGAATTTTGTAAATGGATTTTATTAATGTATTTTTTTAATTAACTATTTATTTGTTTATTGTAAGAGTTTCATATATTATTTTTACGGCATTTCACGCAGTAATATATTTTATTTCCAAGTTACGTTTATGATTTTATAAGACTATATTATTTATGATTAATTAATTTACATATAAGCTGTGAATGTAACTTAGTAAAGTAATAGACTATTGAACAAATATATACTTTCAACTTTTTAGATCAAAGGTAGCATTATTTTTTTTTTTCTTTTATTTTTTAAATGTCAAATGTACAATATTTACAATTGTTAAATGATTACAAAATTACATTGGAAAATTCTTTGGTTAATATATTCTGTATATTACTTGCATAACAAATATTCAAGAACCATTTCAAATAATTAAATTTACCTTTAATTAAACATAAAGTTTCCCATTCAGTCAAGTTCTGTGTACGACTAGTCCATACACAATATAGATAATTACAAATAAGCAGAACTGCAGTGTTCTCATCTCTTCTACTTCTTCCTTTAATATCTAACATTAATAATTTTAGCCAGTTATTATCTTGTACTGAACACATCAAATTAAATTTACTTTTAAACCAATGAAAAATATTTTTTATTCTTATACAAAAATAGAATATATGCATTGTATATTCAGGTTCACCACAAAAGTCACAATTTCCATTATTCTTAATTCCTAACATTTCTAAATGTTTATTTGTGGGTAATTTTTCATGTAAATATTTAAATATAAATTCTCTCTCCCTTAAACCAACCACTGGATGATTAACATTTTTCCATATATTACTCCACTGTAGCAAAGGATAATCTTTCTCTACTAATGGCTGTGACTTAACAAATATAACAGAATATATGTCTTTGCTTCTTATATGAGGAAATTTAGCATGTTTACACATTTTTCTTATGTTTTCCACTACACCAGAGTAAAACATGGGACATATATATGATACATCTGGATACTTATTTGTGTTTACTAAATAGCTTAGTCTTATGCTACAATAATAAATATTTAATAGTCTTCCTTCCAAAGTTTCTTTAAGGCTAGTAGCTGTAAGAATTGCAGCAGCTTTATTAAAAACATCTACTATACCAAGACCCCCTTCACTTTTAGGCAAAAGCAAGGTAGCTCTACGGATGGGATGATAGCTTCCCCTCCAAAGATACCTGAATATTAAAACATTTACTTTTTGTGCAAATCTCTTGCTTAATGGAAGTGTATGGGCTACATACCATACTTTCGATAATAAAATACAATTCACAATTATTGCCTTCTGAAAAATTGTAAGATACCTTTGGGCAAGCATACTGATCCGTTTCTCTAGTTTTTCTATTATTATATTCCAATTCATTTCCATAGTCATCTTTTCGTCTTCACAATAAGAAATTCCCAATATCTTTAGATTATATTCTGTTTTAAGCCAATGAAGAGGCCAGTCATTTTTACCATGCCATTTCCCTATCCCAGTTATACTACTTTTATCTCTATTTAAAAGGGCACCACTTGCTTTTTCAAATAAATGTATTTCCTTAAAAACCTCAACTATAGATTCCTCTGTTGATACAAACACAGATGAATCATCTGCAAATCCTTGCATGCAAATTTTCCATCCATTTGGAAGCTGTGGTGATATTATTCTTTTATTATTCTTAATACCTAAAAAGAGAGGTTCTTGGTAAATTACATATAACATCATTGACAGTGGACATCCTTGTCTCACAGATCTCATAATTGGAAAAACATCACTCAACATTCCATTAATACTCAACCGACTGCAACAATCTTTATATAACATTTTCATCCAACTAATATACAAATCTGGAATTCCTAACTTATTCATAATTTTAAACAAAAAATCGTGGTGAACAGTATCAAATGCTTTATTCCAATCTAACTTCATAATGGCCATTGCATAATTATTTTTATAAGTATAATGAATAATGTCTCTAATATTATTATTGCAGTGCACTATTGATCTACCTTTAACACTGCAAAACTGTTCAACAGAGATCAATTTATTCATTACCGTCTTTAATCTGTTGGCCAAAAACTTAGCAATGATTTTATAGTCTACATTCAAGAGTGAAATTGGTCTCCATCCACTCAGTGTTTGATCTTCACTTCCCTTACTCAATAATATTATTATGCCCTCATTTTGTAAGTTCGAAAGTTCCTGTCTGTCCAATATATGTTTTATCACTTCAAAAAAATCATTTCTAATTATTTTCCAAAATTCTTTGTAAAATTCTGATGGTAATCCATCTATTCCTGGCGCTTTCCCTGTACCCATATCTTTAATCACATTCCCTAATTCTAACATACTAATATTACCAATTAAATCTTTACGGTCAATATCATTTAATTTATTACAACATAAATCCAGTAACATATCTTGTAACTGACAGTCACCTTCCACCTTATCATACAAGTTCCCATAAAAATCTTTAGCATGAGTTAAAATTGCTTTAGTATTATTCAATATCTGTCCATTGACGCCTTTTATATTCTGCATTATCTTATTATTTCTATTGACTTTCTCTTTCTTTAATAAATATGGAGACATTTTCTCTCCTTCAATTTTATCTTTCATTCTAGCCCTTATTTTCACTCCTTCACATATTTCATTCTGAATCCTTTCTATTTTATTTTTCACTGAATGTATTATATCAAAGTCTATAATTCCTACATTAGCCTTTTGGTATAATTCTTTTAACCTACATTGTAGTAAGTTTATCAGCCCATATTTTTCTGCTAAGATTTTTTTTGACATTTTAACTAAAAAACTTTTAATTTTCTCCTTGCAATAAATCCACCACTTGATCAAGTTATTAAACTTATACTGCTCTCCTTTTAAGAACTGCCATAGTACGCTAAAATTTTCTTTTACATCCTCTCTATTTAGAATGCTGACATTTAATTTCCACGTACCTTTACCTTTATTAGTTGACAAAAAGTTGATACTAGTAATTACCATACAATGATCTGAAAATGCTATAGGTACTGTTTTACATGAATTTATATGATTAAACAGACTTTTAACATATATTCTATCAATACGGGATGCATAATTTGTCTTAATATATGTATAATCTGTTACATAATTGATACTTGCAGCATCTCTAAAACCAGTCCCTTTAAGTAATTCACAAAATTTTTTTGATATTACAGTTTTATCCAAAGAACTAACATCTTTTACATGAGTTACACTATTAAAATCCCCTGCAAAAATTGTGTCATCTATATTTAGTCTTAAATAATATAATAATCTATCAAAAAAATCTTCTCTCTCTCTTTTCTTATTCGAGCCCGATGGGGCATAAACATTAAGTAAATGAATTTCCTTACCACCAGTTTTTATCTTTAAGCTTAGTATTCTACCTTCATAGTCCATCTCTTGTTTTATAACAGTTATAGGAGACAATCGTTTACTGATCAATATTGCAACACCTCCTTTTAAATAAGTAGTTGGATTTATAAATACTTCATAATATTGCTCTATATGATATAATGAATTTCCTGCCTTAATGTTATGTTCTTGCAACATTATTATGTCTAGTTTATAAAGATTAGCAAGAGAAATTAATTTTAATTCTTTCCTATCGTCATTCAAACCATTGATATTTAGCGTACAAACAGTCAGAGCCATGAAAAAAAATATATATAAAAGAGAATATAATGTGATAAAAAAAGAAACATTACCTTGCCAATTTTCGTTTCTTAACATTACTAATTTCCAACTTCTTATTCTTTTTTATTTTGAGTTTACCTCCTTTTTTTACTTTAACAAACCACTGTTCTTCCTTACACTCCTCACTTATCGACATTCCTTCAGAAAATGTTTCTTCACCGGTTTCAGTGCTTGACGATTCGCCATCTTTATCCGTTGTTTCTTTATTTATTTCCGTTATCTCATTATCTTCAAGTATGTCTTCTTTTATAACCTTATCTAGGGCATTACACACTTCTTTGTCCTCTTCATTTACGCTTAATTGAGAAAAAGTTCCTTGATCCATATCTTTATCTGCAGTCCTATGCACTTCCACCGTTGTTACACCTGTTTCCAAGGGTACATCCTCTTTCCTCTTGTTAAGAGATTGATCATCATTTGGGAATGGTTCCTCTTGACTGCTACTAATGTGTGTCCTTTCCTCTTCATTTTCATCTGTGCATTCACTTTCATCTGTACATATTCCACTGGCTAATTGTATTTCTTGCACTAGCGGCTCCTTTGTTTTTTGTTTGTTATCTCCATCCTTTGTTTCATTGTCTGCTCTTCCCTCCTCTAAATTCCCTGTAGAGTTATCTTTATTAGCATTTACCTCTTGAATGGTGTGTCCAGTCCTCTTATTTTCCTCTACGTCTTGTGCACTATTCTTTTTCCTTTGAATATCAGGAAAATCTGTAGTATTATATATATTTATCCTGTCATCTAATTCAAAGTAACAATCAGCGGCCATGTGATTCTCCCTGCCACATTTAAAGCAAGTTTTCTGCTGTCCATTATAGTAGAATACGATATTATGACCGTGAATATTTAATGAGGAGGGTACACTCCTCTTCAATTCCATCCTAGCTGTTCGTATGCCATTTAGAAGTCCCTCAGCCTTTCCGTATGCAAACCGGTTTAATCTGATTCCATAAACTTTTCCATAATTCTCAAGAATTCTCTCCAAAATTGCATTGTCCATATCAAATGGTGCATAGCGAATGGATATATAAGTATATTGTCTACTAAAATTAATGATTTTTACCGTTTTGCCATTACCAACATCGACCTCTTTCTCATCGTACTGGTCACAAAAAGCTTGAAAGATGTACGATTTACTAAATTTTAAGACATACTTTGCCTTGCTTATCTGCTGAAATCCAACTATATCATCATGCTTAATTTTCAATACTTCAAAAATTACATTGCACACTGCGCTATAATCAGGGCTAAATTAAAAAAAGAGCCCTATGGAGTCCTGTCTCCTAATAGGCGGAGAAAAAGAACTCATCTTACATCAGGCTGTTTATGACGCAAGAAAAGTCCTCGGGCATG
>JAXCGZ010002435.1:22500-25000 GCA_037179515.1 Halocaridina rubra | reverse complement strand
CAGGCAGACAGATAACTAACACAACTAGATGAATGGACAGCATGCAAACAGTAAAACCAAATATGAAAAAATAGCGAGGTTGGTTGCCAGAGCATCAAACAGGCCATTAAGCAATCCAAAAAATGAATATGACGAAATACATAAGTAATATTATAATTCATTTGCTCTTGCTGCTTCATACATAAAATAGCATCATCATAAATAATATAATGCACTGCAAACATATAACTCACTTTGGCGCTGGATATTATAAAATATATTAAAAAAAAAGAAAGCAATGAAATTACCATTTGGAATATATTTTTTTCCATTTGCATAAAAGGTCAAATGAAGTAAATTTAATTCTGCACATATGTGCATTAATACACAAGCCCAAACAATCCACAAAGCTGTTTTATGAAGGAACAAACAAACAAACATTTATTTTCATTTGACAATGGATATTCTTTATCCAAAACTAAGAGTACACTTATAAATAGACATGTCCTTGAACTAATAAGTAATTAGGTAATATATACAGTGAAAAAAAATAGCATTCCTAGAAAATGAAGATTACCTTGAGTTAACTGATATGTATAGAAATTATGATAACAATAATCATACTGCAATAAAAATATTAACAATAATGTTAAAAATAAAGTTGTAATAATAACAGTCGATATAGAATCGTTATTATCGGTATTATTACCATATTTGTATTCCTTACAATGAGAATAATTAGTTCTTAACTTAGAAGTCGAAGAAGGACATATCCATTTGAATACAGAATGGTTAGTGTTATGGGAAATTGCATTGAATCATTAAGTTTGATTTGTGTGTGAACAACAAACTTTATTTCCATTTCAATACAATGGGTATTCGTCAGTCAGGGCAAACCCCAACCCACCATTGTGGTGTCCAACCACAGCAGTTCCTGCCAGGAACTATTTACCCAACAGAAAACTATATAGTTTGCCGTCGAAAAATTGTGAAGGAGGATGAATTTTCATGATGTTCTGGAATATTGTTCCAGAGTGTTGGCCTTTTAATAGTGATTATCTTTGAACCTGCATCTGTGTTTGTCTGGATAAAGTATTCACTTCTATGTTCTCTTTTGGTTCCCTTTATCCCTGACTGTTTTGAAATTAAATAGCCAGCTATGATAATGATGATTCAGAATTTTGCATACAAAAACGTAAATAGCATCGGCGACCTTGTTTTCTGCCAGCAGCCACCCAAGTTTTTTTGAGAGCTAGTGATGTGGTCATATTTTCTTAATTCTCCCAGGGCAACTCGAGCTCCAAAATCAATAATCTTATTTATTCTCTTTATCTGAGTCTTATTGGTAGCTCCCCATGAAGTTTCGATATAATTAATGTGATTTAGGGCTAGAAATGTAACACCTGTTATTTGAGTGGTGGTCTCAAAATTCTTTTATACTTTATCTATATGGGAATCAAACAACATGGTTATCGAAGTGAATTCTTAGATTTTTTACTGTTTTGCTATGTGTAATGATATTGCCACAAAAATTAATTGTTGTGTTTTCTGAATTTTGTGCTATTTGGCACCTTAAGCCAATAAACATGTATTGTTTTTTACTTTCGTTAATTAACCGCCCAATTTCTTGAAAATAGGTTTTATTGTTTGACAAAGCATTTTCTGCTCTTAAGGTTAGCTCCGGGAGATTATTAATGTCACCACTAAGGAATAGCTGAGTGTCATCTGCATACTGTACAACTATACAGTCAGAAATGAAACAAGACAGCTCATTTACATAAATGGAGAAGAGGATAGGACCAAGGACTGATCCCTGTGGAACACCAAATGATGCATTTTTTTGGAGAAGAGATAATGCTGTTAAGACGGATAGTCTGTCTGCTATTAGACAGATCCTCTCTCTGAACCAGGTCGGGTCAATATTTAGGTTAGCGCATTTATTAATATGAATTTCATGGTTTACACTGTCGAAGACTTTCGATAAGTCTAATAATACAAGAAGAGAGATATTTTCTTATCTATGTTATTGTAAATTCTATTAGTAACTTTGGGCAGTGCAGTTTTCGTCTAGAGTTTCGGTCTGAAACATGTTGTTTATTAGTTAATAGTCTGTTTGTCTCTACATATGACATTAGTTGGCCTGCAACATTTTTTTCTAATATTTTAGAGAAAATGGGTAGCAGGGAAATGGGACGATAGTTTGTCACATCTCTGTCACCCATTTTTTGCAAAGGTATTACATGTGATTTTTTTCAAGAGTCAGGAAACCTTTTAGTAACAACTGAAGGGCTTAAAATAGCTAGAATATAAGATACAATCATGGGTAGAGCATCTTTGATGCATTAAAATGTTATACCATCTGGACCATAAGAACCAGAATTTTTTATACTCTTTATGGTAAGAATTAGGGTAGCACAATCGACAGAACTGATTTTGAAGTAATCTCTTATGCTTACATTAGAAGACTTGTCATTTAAATAATTATTCATTTTCACTGAATTGATGTTTTCTTGCGTTTTCT
>JAXCGZ010002435.1:7500-15000 GCA_037179515.1 Halocaridina rubra | reverse complement strand
TAAATCGAAGCTACATAGATCTATCTTGGAGAAATTATTTCCGAGGCGCATACTGTTTGTGTTGGAGCTGAAAACGAAACTGATGGCAATCCCAGAGAAATAATCTTGTGCTTGTAAACTTTATATCCTGCTCTGTTTGGTTATTAAGGCTAAATTTCAAATAGCAAAAAGATTGACATAAATCATTGTATGCAATCAAGTTTGTTATAGTAAATCTATATTGATATTTCTATTATGTCGATCCCATAAAGTTAAATGTCTTTAGCTTGAATTGGATCTTTAGATTGATTCTGATCCTAGGAAACTTTTTTCTTTTCATTTAGGTGCTGATCTACTGACATCAAAATTATGAGTGACATATCGATAACTGATCAAGTCTGGATGTTTTTCGTCTTGTTGGAATATTGGTAATGATATTACTCTTTTTAATTGTCTTATTGATCGTGCATCGCTCACTGATTATTGCCCAATTAACTCCTATCTCATTTAGAGTTTTTGAGCGACTACCAGTAAAGCACCTCAGAATGATGTAGCCACTCTCTTGCAGGTCCGGACACTTTTGAGGAGTTCCTTGCAATTTATGCAAATTTAAAAAATCAGGAAGATTTGGTCAGGAGGCACTCATAATTGGATAAGCGAGTGTGTTGATGTAGCTGCTCTTGGTATCAATGTGCATTGTTTTAAGTAACAGGGCTACGAGGATGGTGGTAGACTGATATTATAGTGAATTTAGTATATCGATCCCAGGTGTCCCTCAAGGTAGTGCTCCTAGCCCCTTGCTTCTCATTATATATACTCCTGACTTCTGACTATGTTCGGAAAACAACCTAGTTTCCTGTACAGGTAATGCTACCTAAATTGCGCCATCTGCTACTGTTGTGTCTTTGAATAGAGATCTTATTAAAAAAAATTGCTTAATGAAATTAATGGGGCATGAAGCTTAATGCCAATGAAACATAAGATATGAAAATATGCAGGTCCAGAACTCTTTATCCTCCACATATCCTCATTTATAACTCTCCTGAATAGCTTATATTAATGGTCATGAAGACGTGAATGTTTCTTTGGTAGTAGATAATGCTTGTAAAATAATAAACTCTGTGGCAAATTCTAGCTAAGCAGTCCTAATGAGGGTCTTAATTTTTGGGAGTTGGGGCAACCAAGATGGAAAAGACTGTTAGGGAGTGATGACTCTAGGTTAATTTGGCGATCTATTAACTGGAAGGGTGAACCATAAGAAGAAGCAACTGAGGGGCCAGATGATTCCCAATTCAAAACGCATTTTGAAAACCTGTTCAACCCGACAGCAGAAGTTGTACATGATGATCTAGATATAGACTCAGCACCGTACATTCCCTTATTAGATGACCCCTTTGCATATAGGAAATAGAGACAGCATCACATAAACTAAAGAAAAACAAGAGTTATATCAGGATTTGCCCCTTTCTGTTTTTATCATTACCTGTAACATGACTAACATTTTTTCTGACAGTATTTAATTTAGTAGTTTATTATGCTAGTTATCCTGCTTCATGGTGCTATAGTAAACTAATTATTTTATTCAAGAGTGGCGACAGATTTGACAGCGGAAATTACCATGGTATTAGTATCATGAATACTTTAGCTAAAGTTTATGTTATACTTCTCATGGTTAGGTTAAATTTGTGGTGATCAATCGATAAGTGTCAGGCTGGGGATCAAGAAAACAGGGTCTGTATTGAACATATTGCATCTCTTCGCTCATTGATCGATTATGCACTTTGGAAAAGAAGAAATTATATTGCTTATGTGTAGATATTAGTAAGCTTACTACCGAGTGCCTCGTGATAGGATGATTAAACATCTGAAGTCAATGGGATATGGTAGAAAGATGCTTTTGGCATTATATGGAATATATAAATGTACAAAATGTATTCTTAATTCAGCAGTAATATCATCTTCTATTGGGGTAAGGCAAGGGGCACCAACTTGCTGTCTCTTATTTATCATGTACATTGATAAAATTATTAAAATGATTAAAGAAAGAATAGGAGAAGATGGATACTTGGGAATGTTACACGCTTTATTGCTGATGGATGACACAGTCATCTTAGCGACGTCTCGGATTATGTTTTATAGGAATCTTTTGATCTTATCTGAATATTGCTCTGAATATGGCATGGTTATATTATGAAAAAAATACTATTTTTTGTGGTAAATGGTAATGAAAAAGATAGGGAACCTTTCATCATGGATACCTTAGTAATCCAGTATTGTCCTAGATATCTATATTTGGGGGAATGGTTTACAGACTTGGGAACTATGGAGTCAGTACTAGCGCTTCATGTAACTTCAACTACTCCATCATTTAATAAGTTTGCTGTGTTTTTTGCTGCAAATACCAATATGCCTTTTCAGTATAAGATGAAAATTTTCAATGCTGCCCTTACTGCTTCTCTGCTGTATAGTTCGGAGAGTTGGTTAACATCTAATGTAAAATGCATAGAACAATTATATAATAAATTAGTCAAGTGTCTGTTGGGTGTAAGAAGCACTACTCCATCTTCCTTATGTTTGGTTGAAGTGGGAATAAACACCTGTCATAATGAAATCATGAAGAAATAAAACTTGAGGTCTGTATTTAATAACATAAATCACGATGAACCATTTCATTTGGTATTTGACCTGTGCAAGCGAGAGAATACACCAGGTTTTAGAATGCTGTCACGTTGTTTGGAAGGTGAAACGAATGGATTTACGATGGAACAACTAAAACAACAGATACGCCGTAAGCCAGACAGTGTTAATAAGTTTGTTAATTACCGATCTCAGCTTAACTCTGGTCTTGATGCACATAAGATATACAAAAAGAGTGTATACATACATGACTATTTTAGAGTATCTTTTACCAGATTGAGATTAATGTCTCACAACTTAAAGATAGAGACAGGAAGGTGGAGTAGGTTACCCAGATTGGCTAGAGTATGTAATTGTAATGATATTGTAGTACTAGATGAAAGTCACATTTTGATGGAGTGGCCTTTATTAGAACATATTCGTGAAGCTTATAATCAATTAGATTTTACTTCTTTGGAGAATTTACTGAATGAAGATTTTCATTTAGTAGATTTATGTAAATATGTTAATGAGGTTTTGAAATTACTTTCAGGTTGTTGAATGCAATATTAAATAATGGTGTATGAGGTAACTCCTATTAAGTTGAATATATTGTAATGCTTTTTTTAATAGACAAATAAGTGGTGATATTGTTGGTATCTTCATGTTTTTTATTATTTTTTTTATTGTCTTTGTAATTCATAGTATTGTAAAAAAAATATATATATATAATTCCTGTTTGTCAATAAACTACTGCTACTAATTCTTTCAAGATTCTAGAAGCATCTTTTGCTTAAGAAAATGACATTTTGAGGGAGACTTAATATTCTTGGTGATAAATCTCTCATGAAGAATCTTTTAATTTTTTTACACTTTCTACTTTGGATTATTGCTCCATAGTTTATCCATCGACCGTGGATACTCATCACAGATTACTGGATAAAATCTTGCGTGTAAGTGGACAAGTTATTCCTGAACAAAGCTCTAACTAGTGGCATAGTCGTGCCTTGAGCTTCATTTGCTTGTTGTCTAGGATGATGTCTGTGTTAATCACCCATGCTATCGGGTTCTACTTGGTTTATTCCATCCTGCATGCATTACCAGGACTTGATCCAATAGTTGTGTAGGTCCTATTGTGAAATTCAATTCAAATTAGAATTCTAGTTATTTCAGCTGCTATTAGCAATCGGAATGACTTCCAAGCCATGTTGTTAAGTCAGTGGAGCTTCAGAAGATTAAGCATAGAAGTAATAGAATTTTATCAAGGTGACTTTAATGCCGGAATTTTTAAAATTATAGTGGAATAATGCCAACATTGCAAAACTACATTGCAATATTTCATATATTGGTTCCCATAATCTCTCCTTTTCCTCACCTCGTTGCAAACCCCTGCTTGATACATCTGGATTATAGTCCTTAATTTTTTCCAGTTTGCATTATTTTAGGCTTATGATGATGGTAATGATAATGATGAAGATGGTGAATATAATGATTTAATGCTGATAATAAAAATGATAATAATAATAATAATAATAATAATAATAATAATAATAATAATAATAATAATAATAATAATAATAAAAATAATAATAATAATAATAATAATAATGATAATAATGATAATAATAATAACAATAAAAATAATAATAATAATAATAATAATAATAATAATAATAATAATAATAATAATAATAATAATAATAATAAAAATAATAATAATAATAATAATAATAATAACAATAATAATAATAATAATAATAATAATAATAATGACAACAATAATAATAATATTAATAGTAATAATGATAATGTTAATAATAACAATAATAAAAATACTACTACTACTACTACTACTACTACTAATAATAATAATAATAATAATAATAATAGTAATAATAATGATAATAATAATAATAATAATAATAATAATGATAATAATAATAATAATAATAATAATAATAATAATAATAATAATAATAATAATAATAATAATAATAATAATAATAATAATAATAATAATAATAATAATAATAATAATAACTATAATAATAATAATAATAATAATAATAATAATAATAATAATAATAATAATAATAATAATAATTATTATTTTTATAGTAATATAATAATAATAATTATTATTATTATAATAATATAATAATAATAATAATAATAATAATAATAATAATAATAATAATAATAATAATAATAATAATAATAATAATAATAATAATAATAATAATAATAATAATAATAATAATAACAATAATAATAATAATAATAATAATAATAATAATAATAATAATAATAATAATAATAATAATAATTATAATAATAATAATAATAATAATAATAATAATAATGTTTTCGGTTGGGGTTTTGCGTCACGGACTCCCTTTTCTACCAAGGGCTAGGACGGTTGTCTTCTTGCGAAGGACTTGTTTTGGCAGATGTAACTGTTACCCTGAGTGCATGCCCTTGCTAACCTCAGACCGTGACGGGGTGCGAACCAACGACCTGACGCCTCAGAGTCGCAGATGCTACCGCTTGAGCCACGGTGACTATAATAATAATAATAATAATAATAATAATAATAATAATAATAATAATATAATAATAATAATAATAATAATAATAATAATAATAAAAATAAAAATAATAATTTTGATAATAATAATAATAACAATAATAATAATAATAATAATAATAATAATAATAATAATAATAATAATAATAATAATAATAATAATAATAATATCAATGGAAATAATTGTAATAATGATAATAAAAATAACAAAAAAAATAATAACGATAATCGTCATCATCATCGTCATCATCATCCAATTCAAAATAATAAAATATATTTTTTGAAGAGGAAAATGTTCATTCTTTGAATCCTTATATGTGGTGCATAATACATGTAAGAAATGGAAATACGCAGAAAGCTGTAAAGTGAAAGAAAAATATTCCATTTTTAGTCCACCAAAAACTCGTGAAGATCAAGGTTATATTTTTTGAAGGAAGTAAAAGATGTAAGACGTAGTAGAGTGGTATCTGATCTTGTTGTGGACTGAGATACTTGCAGTATATGAAAACGAAGCTTTTCATTGTCCCTAATGATAAGATCCTGGTCTCTGTTTATGCCTTTAGAGAAGAAAATTTATTTTTGTATATTATGCAATATAATGAAAAGTCACCACTGCTACAATCCGTTAAACAAACTGAAAATACTTGTTTACTAAAGAATTGGAAAAATATTTTTTTTCACTCGAGACTTCCTTTAGCAGCGATACACCAGTGCATTGAAAACGTTTTTGCATAAATCAAAAGACTTTCCCAGGTGTTCCTGGCAGTGTTTGCCAATATTTAATATGCATGAACATATAGCACGCGTTTGCATATAAAATACGCTTATAAATGGAGAACTCTAGGTTGCTTACTGAAGTAAGATTATTTTTTTTTTATATGCAATGCAGAAATGACCTGTAATTGTTACTAATTTTTTAGAAATTCGTACATACCGGAATAATTTTTTTTTGTCTAGAGTGTTTGATTAAATAAAGCTAGGTTAGACATGCTGTTTGAGTTAGAAGTATTTGCTCCTCTCTAATTTGTTCTATATTAAATTTAAGGGAACGCTATTCATCACTGCTTAGTTCGTAAATTAAGAAACGTGAAAAATACCCTTAATCATCAATTTGCTTTTAAGTGCTCAGGAATGTTGTCAAGTGTAATATGGGAATGATAAGAATTTGGCAAACAAATTTGAAACAGAAAAAAGTAAGGTGATTAAAAAGAGAGAAAAAAAAACATTAATTGCCAAATAATTCAAATCATTAGGAAGAGATACAAAAAAATTTCCCTTTTTGCTGCACTTTCATTGCTGGATGTACCTTTCTAAGTCATCCATATTGTCTAAACTTTTGTGTTTTCTTCAAAGTTTTTCTTTTCGAGCATGAACTCAAGTTTGTGCCTAATTTGTAAGGCAAAATTTTGAAGTGTCTCGAAAGTGGATTTATTTTGTACTTCCATGCTTTTACATTATCATATGCTTGGGTTCCATCTGTAACTTATTTCTCTTGCATTGACTTTTTCGATGATTCCTTTTGGTGTGCCCTACTGACTTGCTTTTTCGAGTATGGGTCCTATTTGTAATACTGTGCATATACAGTATCTTTAGTTAAAGCTACCATGTAGAGTTTAATTTTTATATTGTTTTCAGTTAAGGTTTCATTCCATTATATAAGCTGCTTACATTCTGTTTCTAGTTAGGATTCTGTTTATGCCTTAGCTCAGCTTAAGAAATTGTGTTGTACATCGTCACATGCTTAAGCATAAAACTAAATTATAACAATATGTGTTCATATCCCGAGCTTCATTCCAATTAAAAAAAAGTTTTCGCATTATCTTGACCTTAAGTTTCATTCATAAAACAATATCCTCAGTGGATTTTATCTAGTTTAACTTTCATGTATTAAGCGATATTTTTTATATTTTTTTTCTGTCTTAAAGCAGTGCCTTCATAATGTAGAGTTCTATCTTAACACACACAGAAAGTTACGATTTCACTTTTACTGCACCTCCCTGTGTAGTCGCAATGCCACAAAACTCTTGTCTTATATAACAGTACTATCTGCATATGACTAATTCTTTAATGTCTCAAGCCCAAATTTACTTTTCTCCTGCCATTTTGCGCATTGAATCATGCAAGAAGTCCATTTGTCCTAATAATCTTTTCACTTTATATCTATTTCAAAAGCTATTTGCAAAGTTAGAGTGCTACAAACAAATATTCTTGAAAAATCATTCTATTTGCAAAACCAAGCTCTACCACTGTCCCAAGTTTGGTTTCGCTCTGTTGCAACGATGTTGGCATTCGTTATATCATCATTGTTTTTATTTAGC
>JAXCGZ010002434.1:42500-57842 GCA_037179515.1 Halocaridina rubra | reverse complement strand
TGTCACAATATTCTTTTGGAAAAAAAAAAATTTTTTTTTTTGCCAAAAAAAATAAAATCCACAATACAGTGAATCCGCGATAGGTGAACCGCGAAATAGCGAGGGCTTACTCTGTATATATATATATATATATATATATATATATATATATATATATATATATATATATATATATATATATATATATATATATATATATATATATATATATATATATATATATACTTCCTGGAACAACGCTAGGATAGGTTCTCAGAAGTGACGTGTAGTGTAAAATTCGCGTCATGTAACCAGTCATTTACCATAAGAAACAATGATAAATGGCATATATACATTCCACAACCATACATAAACACTATGCATATTATATAAGTACATAACAAAGCAAAGAGACATGTAGTTATTTATATTAACATGCAAATAGAGTAGAGGACAAAAGTTATACAGATTTACAAACAAGTACTGTACAGCAAAAAGAAAATTAACGAAACCTGAGAATGAGCCCTTATCTGGAAATGTAAACAGGATGACGTTAGTGGTAGGAGAACAAACAAACAAACTTTATTTCCATTTCAATACAATGGGTATTCGTCAGCCAGGGCAAGCCCCAACCCCCCACTGTGGTGTCTAACCACAGCAGTTCCTGCCAGTAAACAGCTTAAACTCTCGGTCTTGGACGGGAACCGATCTTTCGACCTCGTGAATGCGAAACCAGCGCATTACCACTGTATGTTGTTGGGGTTAATACTGGGTGAAAAGTGACTGAAGCACATGGCAGCATGGTGGGCAGTTGCCTCAGAGGCGGCCGCTTAGTTACTAAACAACCATATTTTTAGTTTTTTTTCCCACTCATGCACGTAGTTCACGCATTATTTATTTTTTAACTATTGATTTTTGGAAGCGTTATTCCAATTTCGCATATTAGAACCGCATAAAAAGCGAGTTGAGTATATATATATATATATATATATATATATATATATATATATATATATATATATATATATATATATATATATATATATATATATATATATATATATATATATATATATATATATATATATATATATATATAGTTCTTAGAATAATGCGAAGATAGGTTCTCAGAAGTGCTGCGTATTGTAATTTTTGTGTAATGTAACGAGTCATTTTCCGTAAGAAACAATGATAATGGTCATACATACGTTTCACAAACGTACATATACTCACTATACCAAAGATATAAAATAAGCAAAACATATTTTATAAGTACATACCAAAGCAGAAAGACATGTAGCTATTTATATTAACATGCAAATAGTGTAGAGTATAAAAGATATACAGATATACTGTACAGTAAACAAATTAATCCACTCTATTATGCGGTGGGCAACAGGCATACGCTGGGATGTGGATGGTGGCGGTGTGCACGAGTATATAAAAGTTTTGCCGCCTCCGTATCAGCTGATGCACCCTCGCACATTATTTCCCTGACGATATTATATCGCAAGTTTGTTTACTGTTTATTTTTAATGCTTTTTTTCCATTCTCTTCATAATATCCGATCGCATTAAGCGGTAGAAGAGGAGGATGTGGGAGAACGAACTTCTATCTGCAAACGTTTTGCCACCTCCGTATCAGCTGATGCACCCTTGCACACTATTTCCCGGACGATATTATATCAAAAGTTTGTTTGCTGTTTGTTCTTAATGCTTGTTTTCAATTCTCTTCATAATATTTAATGTCATTAAGTGGTAGAAGAGGAGGTGGATGCAGGAGAACGAACCTTTATTTGCAAACGTTTTTCTGCCTCTGTATCAGCTGATGCACCCTTGCACGCTATATCCTTGACGATATTATATCGAAATTTTGTTTGCTGTTTGTTCTTAATGCTTGCTTTCAATTCCCTTCATAATATTCGATCGCATTACGCGGTAGAAGAGGAAGAAGATGCGAGAGAACGAACCTCTGTCTGCAAACGTTTTGCCACCTCCGTATCAGCTGATGCACCCTCACCTGCTATTTCCCTGATGATACTATATCGAAAGTTTATTTGCTGTTTGTTCTTAATACTTTTTTCAATTCTCTTCTTCATAATATTCTATCGCATTAAGCGGTAGAAGAGGAGTAGGATGCGGGAGAACGAACCTCTATCTGCAAACGTTTTGCCGCTTCCGTATCAGCTGATGCACCCTCGCACGCTATTCCCTAATGATACTATATCGAAAGTTTATTTGCTGGTTGTTCTTAATGCTTTTTTTCAATTCTCTTCATAATATTTGATCACTTTAAGCGGTAGAAGAGGAGGAGCATGCGGGAGAACTAACCTCTATCTGCAAACGTTTTGCCACTTCTGTATCATCTGATGCACCCTCGCATGCTATTTCCCAGACGATATTATATCGCAAGCTTGTTTGCTGTTTGTTCTTAATGCCTTTTTTTCCATTCTCTTCATAATATCTGATCGCATTAAGCGGTAGAAGAGGAGGAGCATGGCGGAAAAGTGCCTCCGAGGCGATCGATTATTTACTAAAATGAAATTTTTTTTTAGAATTTTTTTGCATGGGTGTTATTCGCGAATTTTGGATTTTTTTAATGTTATTTTTTAGGGATGTTATTCCAGTTTCGTGGATTATAAACATGCGTAAAAAGCGAACTAGGTGTATATACACACTCAGCTCTTGGAACATTGCGAGGATAGGTTCTTAGAAGTGACGTGTAATGTAAAATTCGCGTAATGTAACCAGTCATATACCATAAGAAACAATGATAATAGGCATGTACACGTTCCACAACCGTACATAAACACACTATGCCAAAGATATAAGATAAGTAAAACATATTTTATAAGTACATAACAAAGCAGAAAGACCTGTAGTTATTTATAGTAACATGCAAATATTGTAGAGTATAAAAGATATACAGATTTACAAATAAATACTGTACAGCAAAAAAAAATTACCTAACCCTGAGAACAATCCCTTATCTGGAAATGTAAACAAAGATGACGTTAGGGGTAGGAGAAGGAGGAGGAGGAGACTTAGGTGGTAGGAGAGGGAGTCGGAAGGGGGAGAGGAAACCACTGGATGTTGTTGGGGTTAATACTGGGTGAAGAGTGACTGAAGCACATGGCAGCATGTTGGGAAACTGCCTCAGAGGCTGTCGCTTAGTTACTAAACTACCATTTTTTTAGTTTTTTTTTCGAGCTCTTGCACATAGCTCACTCATTTCGTATTTTTTTACTATTATATTTTGGAGGCGTTATTCCAATTTCGCGTATTATAACAATGCGTAAAAAGTGAGTTGAGTATATATATATATATATATATATATATATATATATATATATATATATATATATATATATATATATATATATATATATATATATATATATATATATATATATATATATATATATATATATATATATATATATATATATATATATATATATATATATATGGGAAACAGCCAAGGTATATGTATGTATATATATAATTTAATTTTCTGTCTTTTGAAACCAGGCTCAAATGGTGAGACGAGTGAAGGCATATCTGTCTCGCTTGCAAGTAGTTAGTGATGAAGAACAATTGAGAAATATGTCCTTAGAATGCGAGGGTGGTCCAGAAGGCCATAAGAGTGGTGGTGGATCTATGGGTCACCATCATAGCAATAATAATGGTGGATCAAGTAGTGCTCCACCCACGAATCCTCCTCCTAGAAGAAGACCGCATTCACCTACTCCATCTACGACTTCTTCAACTTCGTCAACATCACAAACTTCGGATGGAAAGAAACAGACCACTAAATTTGGTAAAACGAAGATTCCTTAAGCTTTCATTTCCATTCTTTTTCAAGTGAGGTCTTAATAAATCTGCTTAGCTGCTGGTGCTAATTATAACTTTAATTTTATATATAAATACTTGCTTAACATATATTAGCTCTGTAAAAGGCATTATTTTGATTCTCTTGCTTACACTCTCTGAGTACATTCCTCACATTGCAGGAGCCACGTCTCCCCAGTCCATAAGCAAGATGAAGGCCCTGGCAGAGCCCAAGACGAAGCCTCACCATGGCCCACGCTCTAATAATACCCATCATTCCCTATCCCCCTCTCCATCTCCTGGCCCTCCTCGCAAGGGAGCTATGGCCAATCATAATTCCCGTTCCACCCATGAGCGTTCTCACTCTGACACCCACGCTGTTCCTGTGGACCTTAGTGCTGAGTCCTCCTCTGTGACCTCCCTGTCCAAACTCCATAAATCCCACACCTCAGGTATGCTGCTGCTAGAACATCAAGCACCTTCTTTCCCTTTTACTCCCACCGTGTCATCTACACAATCAGGTGGTGTGCCACCAACTAATTCCTCAACATCATCATCTGTAGCTTATAACCTCTCCTTTGTGCATGCTGCCGCTTGTTCTTCCCTGATTGCTTCTGTAAGAAAACTTTCCTCTTCAGGTAGTTCTGTGTTAAGCTCTAATTCCCATTCTGCAATTGATTCCATAGTACATGTAGTCCCTGGTACCCCATTTAGATTAAAAACAAGTCCAAAACACAAAAAGAAATTGAGAGATACAAAGCATCTAAGCTGCAGCTTTGACTGCAATTCTGATAAAAACCATATCAACAATGATTCCATTTGGACAACAGATAGTTCTGATGTTTACTCTAAAAAAATTAGAACAAAGCTAAAGCTATCTGCTATTACCAGTAGTTTCTCCAGAAGTCTTCCTACCCCTGTCACAAGTCCTAGTAGAAATACATTACTAACTAGAAATGCTGAAAGCTATGCAACTCCAAGTTGTCTAAATGGCCAAAGTACATCTAAAGAAGGACAGGATGTTACCTTTAATACATCAACACCTTTACATAAGAAAGTAAGTAAGGCTGAAACCACTAATCCTACGAAAGCTAAGAGTCAAGGACAGGAGATACATTTTATACCTCTTGGTTATGCTGAACGAAATGAAAATGATTCCATGAAGAAAACTGGAATATCTGGAACAGTCCCAAAGTACAGTGCCAAACATCCCTCTCTTTTGGCTAAGAATAACTGTAATAGTGATTATCGTATTGATAATTCAGACCTGTCCATTCCAGACTTTAGAGAAAATATTATATATAAGCAAAGTGCGAGTATCTTGCCTCCTCTGAGAGGTAGAATGAAAAGTTCTAGTGGCTTTTCAATACTTCATAGATTATTTAAAAGTAAAAGTGAGAATTCCTTTGATATAGATGCAATATGTTCTCCCAAAATAGGGAGAGGAAGAAACTTTCCTGATGATGTAATACTTTCCCCTCTATTTCGCCCCTCTCCTTTTCAAAGGAGTCGTAGTGAAGATTATCTCAATAAAGTTTTGGACAATGCTGGTTCTCAAAAATATGCTGTTGGAAAAAGCACAGTGGATACCATTGGACTTGCTAATGGAAAGGTTAAGCGGCCAAGAATATCGAAGCCTTTGAGAACATTCCTCTCTCTTGATTCAGATGCTGTAAGTACAGCTCTTAAGATAAGAATAAAGAAAAGCAAAAATCATAGTTTTACTAAGGAAGATGATAAGCCTTTGTCATCAAACATCTCTGTTAAGAAAGAATCACATGTCCAGAAACCTGAAGCTGAAAGTGAGATTATCGAGCAGAACTATTGCACTTTTAAGAGACCTCCAATTAACAAAGAAACTTATTTTCCAGCTTTAGTCAAAGTAAGGAAACATTCAAAGAAATCAGAACCAGTGAGAGTGTATCAGGTTAATTGTCCAGAGGTCACTGTTAAAAGACATGAGTCAATCATGTCTCCTGATAGCACTTGTTTTTCCGTAAAGAATATATTAGAATCCCTTTCTTCAACAATAGTTTCGTATGATAATGTAGTTACATCTGATAATGTGCCGTCTGCTAGTACTTCAAAGAAAACTCCATGGTTTGAAAAGTTCAAGAAAACAAAAGTCTCTAATGGCAATGAAGAAGCTGATGATAAAAATTATGCTCTCCAACTGAATGACTCATTTGGTTCTTCAGTTATCAGTGGGGAATCTGATGATTCATTCCAAGAAGTGTTTGTCAATACATCTGCAGCAGATTCCATTACAGAATCTGTTAGATTCTTATCGCTTTGTAAAGGTAGACCAGATGTCAGGAAAAGAGTTGCTGAGAAGCTAAAAGCTGTCGTCAAAGAACTTGAAGAAGAAATGAAGAAAACATATACAACAGATCTTGACGTATATTATAATGCTGTTAAAGAAGATAAACTATTTTTTAAAGCCTTACCACAAGTGGGAGGGTCATCAAGTGCTTTATTAAGACCTACAAACCTTCCACTTCCTCCTAGATGTAGACTGTACAGAAGGAATAGTGCACCAGTGTTGTCACCTATCGAGAAAGCAAAGTATTCTCCTCTATCTCCTGACTATGCTGGAACCAGAGTGGTGATATCTGAACCAATTATAGTAACTGAGGGTGTTCATAGAACTAATAGTGCACCATCATCATCTCCTGTTAAGAAAAAAAAGTCAGCGAGGAAGCCATATCTAAAGAGTTCTAGTCTAGATGAATGTGATTCTACGAGAATTATGTTATCAAGAAATACAACTTGTTCCGGCCCTTTTGAGGATATTAGCAGTTTCCATGAGGGGCAAAGGCTTGAAAGCACACAAAAACCTTTTCCTTTAGAAGATGCAACTCCTGTCCCTAGTCTTGTTGAACCTGCCCCAACAACTTATTGTGACCAGTATGGCCCAGAGTGTGATGTAGATTATGTTTAAGCTGAAGTAAGAGCTTGTTTCTGAAAATATTTGGTAACGTTTTGAAACCTGTTACCTCATTATATTATGATATTAAAATGATAATAATAGGTTGTTAAAACATTATTTAAATTTGCTTTTAAGTAGATTCCCACATCCTTCTCCCCCAGGATCCTATTTCAATATCTTTCACAAATTTAATTTTCCTTGACATTCTTTTGGAGGACTGCTGTGATCGCATGACTTCCTTTACTTTTATCTTCTGTTTTACATATGCATGGTAATGTACTAAATTTTATTATACTGAATAATTTTCTTATTTAGAATAGCTAAATAGTTTTAAATTTGCATTATCTATGGTGCAAGTAGTGTCACTAAAGTAATTCATACATTATTGATATACTCACTCAAATACATGAGACTCTTAGGCAGTTGTTTATTCTGAATTGTGTTTTCTTTCATATTGGCTATTCCATCGTGCATACAATATGTTGTAGATGTGACTGTGTTTGTCATATTCGTAAGGCTAAATCCAAATTTTCCTTTAGAATTTTCTTTATTAAAGTTTTGCTTGGCCCATCGTAGTTGCGGAAGTTATAGCTGGATTGCAGTAATGACTTGTCATTTCTAATTTCCTTGGTTGTGTAAGAAATATGTAATGATTGTATTTGCAATGTTATTATGTATGAAACCATATTCAGTATAGATATAGAGATTGCTGCAATGGTGATGGCTTTGCATTTTTTTCCTCATTGTTTTGCAATGTGTGTCACAGTCATTAGATTTGTAGTAGATTAATATTAGCTTCTTCTGTGCCTTATAATTTATTTATATATAATTTTATGCATACCCTTCACTTTATTTGTGTTTCCTTTAATATCTGTGTCGAAATTAGCTTTAAAACTATAAAACCCTAATTTATAATTAAATTCAAGAAGACCATGTGTAGAATATCTAAGTCAAAGGAAGGTGGTTCATACTCGGTTAATGTGTATGGTATATTGCAATGCAGCTACCTGTTAAAATATGAAAAAAGAGCAGGATACCAGAGATCCCCTAATTCCCTTCCCCTTCCCATCAATATCAGTACTTCTCCCCCCTTTTCCATCAGACACTTGCTTCACTCCACTTTCTAAGCAGTAAAATGAAGTCCAGTCTTCATGCCTTACTGGATGTTATTCGCAGCATTGGAGGATAATTTCTCAATTCAAAATTTCCTTCATTCACCTTAAGAAGCCTTTGAATAGGACTTGCTTGCTTGCACACAAATCAACATTTTCATTCCATTTCTATTTCATATTTTTATATTATTATATTGTCTTGTGTTATTCCTCCCTTTATATTTAGAATTTTTTTTCAGGTATTATGTAATTCTGATGTATTAGAAAGCAAGCATATTTCACGCTTGCAGTATATGTTAATTAAACAGCAATTTTTCCTCTCTTAAGAAAGTTTTATGGGAGTGATGAAATAAGTTTATTATGTACTGCTTTCTAGTCTTTGGGATGGTAAAAGATATAAAATTTCTTATATATCTTTTTATATGGATTATAAAATTTTGTCCCAAAATAGGTGTTCTTTACAAACTTCGTACAAGTCATTTACAAATTGATTACCATCATAATGTAGTAGATTTTTATATTGTTTTGGCATGTGTCTCCATATTGAAGCTACCTCTTGCACTCTTAATAGGAAAGTAGGATCAGTAGGCATTGTAAATTACTATATAAAATATTTGGCAGGGAAAGATGGAAAAACTTTAATAACTAAGGGCATACCTAGAAAGATGTGGAGGGATGAAATGGTGTTGGTATCTAGGAAGTTTGATGTGTAGTAAGTTAAAAAGTGTTCAAGGGATAGCTTGATGCTGTTTATGTAAGCAAAATTAAATTATAATGATGTAAAGGCATCTTGTCTCCCCCCTTTTAAATTTTTTTGCAGTATTCAAAATCGCATATGTTAGTAAATAGGTAAAAGCGTTGAGAATATTTTAACTCGGTTCTAGACATTATGTGAAATATCACATGTAACCGAGGTGGAGGAATCCCTCATATTATCAGCATTTTGTTTTTTTTTAAATAAATTATTATGGTCTTCTCACTTTCTTCCATATATATTAGTATGTTACACATAACCACTCTATAGGATATATAGGAACACAGTATTGAGCTAGTATAGATGAAAAAGTGAACAGGGATATTTGCAAATATTAGTAGATTTATTTTTACGCAATGTAGTCACCAATTTTTAAGCTTTATTTATTTGTTTTGCTTGAATGTTTAAGTGTTATTGTTTTTATTGTTGTCTTATGGCAAGTTACTAAGGAAAATCATAATTGGTAGAGGATACAATATCATTGTTTATAGTCTTTGATTTTCTCTTGCCAGGCTTCTTGCTTTGGTTTATAATAATAGTAATAATAATAAAAAATAATAATTCCCTTTGTGAAAGAAACAGCACTCGTCATTATAAAATGGAAATTTTAACATTGCTAGGAATTCAGTGTCATGCAGTGCATAATATTTTCCAGTTTTGTATTGGTCTTTGCAGATTCATGACTTATTTTATAGTATTGGTGCAAGATGGAAGCTATTTCTCTTTTATCATAACTTATTTGATTCTTTTATTTGTGATTTTTATATATATTTTGCCAAAGTGTGAGTATTTCAAATAAGTATTAATATTAAAGTTGACTGAATTAGATAGAAATACTGCTGTTCCGTAACTGCAGAAGTGTAGATGCATTATATTAATCACAGGCATTACTATTAACTCACATTTAATGTAATTACCAATATTTTGAGATATGTTTCCCAATATGATAGTGTGCATACTATGTGTAGAAATGTACAGAAAGAGATAGAACATTTACAGTGATAGCAGTAAAAGCAAGATATTTGCTTTGTAGATATTTTTCTTCAAACTGTGGCCAGCCTCAGAGTTTTTGGAAGGAGCGTGCATGTGTCGTAATTATATCTTAAGCTGGTAATTTAATTGCAAATAGTTACTGGACACATGGTAATTAAATCTTAGACTGTTGAAATGTTCATTATTGGAATGATGAACTTCCTTAGGAAGCGTTAAGTACTAAAACGCACTTATTATTTATTGCAAAATTTATTGATTAAATCGTTAGGGTTACCTTACTATTCCATTTGTATGGATATTTTACAGATAATACTGAACAAGAATAGAAACAGAAACAGATTACTACCTGAGATATATATGAACAGTAAAGCTGATTAAGTAACTGAAGAAAAAAAAACAAAACAAAAAAACAAAGCTACAGTAACAAGTCTACATATCGCCTTTCATATCCATGTTATTTTATGTATATGGAATTCCTTGATATATTTTTTGCATTTCATGGATTCTCCTAGGTTTTCTGGATGGGTACCACATTTCATGCTAACCCTTTCATTGAGAAGAGGGATTGTTACATCATGGATATCCTTCTAATTATGTTTTTGTTGTCCTTTTAGGGTCTGTGACTTCTAGTGAATGTCAGGTAGGACCAGGAGAATCCGATTCTGGAATATCTACCCATTTTGATTGTCACTCCTCCTCCTCGCTGGAAGTTGGAGGAGTTAATAATCATGAGTGGGCATACCACTCTTCTCCTCCAGCCCATCACAGACGCTATTCTCACCAGCCTGGTAAGTATGGTTAAGATAATTTTAAGCAATATCAGAAAAAATATGTAAATTATTGTTAACTGTAATAATCCTGATATCCTAACTAGATATATTTCCAAAAAATTACACATATGTGGACCTCAAGATAATATATATAGCAAGTTTCTTGAGAAAGGGAATGGAGAGATGACATTTGGGATTATGGTAGGTAGGGTGTCTGGAGTTAAGAGAGGGCGAGGAAGAGAGAGAGTGGTTTTGTTGGTAAGTGAAGAGATGAGTAGGTGTGTTGTGGAATGGAAGGAAGTGTCATCTCGAATAATAGTGGCTAAAATGAGACTGGGATGCGAGGTTTGGGTGTTTGTGAGCGCATATGGCCATGGCAGTGAAAGAATTGAGGAAGAAAGAGAAGAATTTTGGATAATATTGTACGAGTGTATGGAAGATTTGAGTATGAATGTGAATGTTGTACTGATGGGAGATTTGAATGCTAGAGTAGGGATTGAGCCAGTGGATGATGTGATTGGGAAGTATAATGTACTTGGTAGGAATGAGAGTGGAAAGAAAATGATAGAAATGTTTATTGAGAGAGAGATATTGATTTTCAATACTGTATTTAAATGGAGGGATGTGCACAAGTATACCTGGATCAAAATAGATAATGGTAGAGTAGTTGACAGAGCATTAATGGATATGTTGTGGTGGACAGGAGGGTGATATGAAGAGTATTGGATGTGAATGTACTGATAGGTGCTAGTGGTGGGATATCTGATCATTTTTTAGTGGAGAGTTAGAGTTAGAATGGGAAAAAAGAGGAGAAGCGAAGAGGAAGAGAGATGGTAAAAATGAGTGAGCTGCATAAGAAAGAGAAAGACTGTTGAGTATAAGGCTAGACTGAGGAATGTGTGGAATGTAGTAAAAGAGAAAGTGGAGGAAGGTATGAAGTGTGCAGAGGTGCAGAAGAAGACTAACAGGTGGAAGTAGAAGGAAAGGAAGTGAAAGTTGGAATGAGAGAGATGGGTGCATTAGTTGCTGAAAAAAACAGACATTTGAGATATGGTTGCAGGTAGGTAATGTAGAGGCATATAAAACGTATAGTGCATAGAGGAGGTTAGCAAAGTGCTTGGTTAGGGAGGGAATAAGTGAAGCAGATGTAAGGTAGAGTAGATGCTTGTCTGAGAATTTTGAAAGGCATAAAATGATGTTTTGGAAGGATGTGAAAAGAATGAGGAAAGGTGAGTATGCTAGTGGACGAAATAAAGGTGAGAGAGAGATGGGCTGAGTATTTCAAGGAACTGCGATAACTGCGATATGAGGAAGATGATAGAAAGGCAGAGATTGTGGCTGTGGAAAATTATTGGAGAATGCCAGTGTTAGGTGATGGGAATGATTGAGAAATAAACAAAAGATGAGATACTTTTGGTATTGAGAGCAATGAAAGCAGGTAAAACACCAGGGATAGATGGGTGTCATTTAGAATGCTTGTCAAAAGGTGGAGAAGCATTAGTAGAATGGATGGTTATGTTGTTTAATGTATGTGTCTGGAAAGGAAGGGTCCAAGTTAATTCTTGGAGTGCAGGTGTAGTTCCGCTTTATAAAGGAAAAAGAGATTATTATGAGTGTAGTAGTTTTAGAGGAAGTAGCTTGTTGAGTGTGGTTGGTAAGGTATATGGAAGAGTGTTTATCGAGAGAATTTGGAAGGTACTGTAAGGTCGATTGGGGAAGAACAGTGTGGATTCGGTAGAGGAAGAAGATGTGTAGATCAGGTGTTTGTTGTAACACTGGTGTGTAAGTTCTTGGAGAAAGGCAGGGACACATTTTGGGCTTTTATGGACTTGGAGAAAGTGTATGACAGGTTTCATAGAAAGGCATTGTGGAGTGTGCTACGACTGCATGGAATAAGTGGAAGTTTGTTGAATGCAGTGAAGAGTTTTTACATGAATACTAGAGCATGTGTGAGAGTTGGGAATTGTATGAGTGATTGGTTTGAGGTGAATGTAAGGTTATGTTAAGGTAGTGTAGTGTCACTGAGGTTGTTTAATGTGTATATGGATGGAGTTGTAAGGGAAATAAATGAAAGAGTATTAGACTGAGGCTTGGAACTAGTGGGTGAGTATGGAAGGTTGTGGAAATTTAATCAATTGCTGTTTTGCATATGATACTGTGCTGGTGGCTGATAACGAGAATGAACTGAACCATTTGGTGACTTGAGTTTTTGAGGGTGTGTGAAAGAAGGAAGTTCAGGGTGAATATTGGTGAAAGTTAGTCATGAGTTGCACTAGGAGGGTTAATGTTGTCAGATTGAATGTAGGAGTGAATGGAGAGTTGCTTGAAGAAATGGAGAGTTTTAAGTATCTGGGGTCGCATGTATCAAGTAGTGGACGAGTGAATGCGGAGGTAAGTCATAGAATGAAAGAAGCAAGTAAATGTCTAGATATGTTGAAATGTGTAATGAGAAATAGGTACAGGCATTCCCCATCTTACAAACGAGTTAGGTTCCAGAAGTCCGTTCATAATTAGGCTAAAGACAAATAGCTACTTCACACAACATAGAGTATACAGTATTAATGAATGTTAATTGTTCGTAAGCTGATATTTTGTATGTTAAGTTCTGTATATATGTTGGTTAAGCACCAAAGAGGACTGCAATTATGACACAAGGTTACAGGACTTTTTGCTTCAGATATCCTTGTTGAAGAGAGTGATAGAGAGATTCTGCTCCCAAAGAGTTAATTGCTCTTCTCCAGAAATTTCTTCAACAATAAAGTACCTTTTTGCCATGGATTACGAGCTGAAGACACTTTTCCAGAAAAGTGTCTTCAGCATAGATTGTTTTGGACTTGGTGTGCCACACTGATGATTCACCAGCATATGAAATATCCAGAGATTTCTTCACTAACATTCAGTTTTTATCAAACAAAACAATCTTAACTGAAGACACTTTTCTGGAAAAAGATGATTGTACCCATCTGGAGGTGGAACCTCCTGGTATTCGTCTTTGGGAGAAGAATCTCTCTATCACTCTTCAATGGGGAAATTAGGAACAGTGAGCCCTGGAACTCTGTTTAATAATTACAGTCCTCTCTGATGCTTATTAACTACTTCATAAAACATAAAGTATGCAGTATTGATGAATTTTAGGACAGTAGTAGTAATGTAATTATACAGTAGAGGACAGTAATGCATGCATGATACATGAGTAGATATTGGGTAGGTTTTTGTTTGTATCTGTGAATGTTCGTAAGTAGGGAGTCCTCTGTATTTGGGAATGAATGCTGAGAAGAATATATGGTGTGACTGTGCCGACAGCATTTTGTGGAGCAGAGACTTAGAATGCAAGAGAGAGGAATGAGTGGAGAAAGATTGTGTATAGGTGACACAGGCCAAAGTGATTTCTCACACCTGTCTACTCAATGAACTGTGATTTACGGGTGTGAGGGGAGTTGCCATGTGATGAAGCAGTGGGGGTACACCAACTGCAACTGTCTGGCCTCATTGTAGAATATCCTTGCCTGCCTACCACTGTAGATGACCCAAGCAGGTTGGAAGGGGGGAAAATATGGTAACCCTTTATCTCCAAGAAGCTAAAAGGGGTAGTTTAGGTATGTGTGGGTCATGGTGAATGCGTGTTTCTTGGCTCGGCCACCCCCTTACAGGAGGGAATGAGGCCATATACACACATGTCTCGAGATAAGCTGTTGAAATTTTTAAGTTGCGTAGCACCCACTAACTTCCTTGTTGAAATAGTGATCGTTTATTCTCTGATAATTCTTAACTGTTCAAAACTTGTAATGTTATATGCTTCGTAAGCTAAAATTGTGGCTACAATTATTACAGAAAAACTGGCAACAGAGCAATCTTTTACCATGCCCTTCCTCTTTTCTTCTGTTAGCTGCTTTGCAGCAAAAGAAGCCCAGAGAAGAAGGTTTGCACACTTTCCACTTTCCTTTTCATTTTATATATGTTATAAATAAACCGAGTTCCACTGTCAATGGTATTCGTCAGCAAAGCAGTACACTGTCCTACCCGGCCTATCATCTTCTTTAATTTGCTTTACACACGTACATGCAAGCTCGCACACACTCTAAAGGAGGGATTCCTTGCTATTTTTCTTATTTTCTTCAATTCCCCAAAAAATATTACTGTACCAGAAATGCCTCTGGATGTGTTATATGTTGAATGAGCAATATACTTAAATGCCTTTTTTTTTATTGTATCAAGATTTTATTGTACCTTATAGCTTTGTTATAATCTGTAATGTGCTTTACAGTCCTACCTGGGGCTAGGTAGCTAACAAACAAGAGAGAATATAATACTTGTTTTAGAAGGGTAATTTTTTGAAATGTTCCTTGTGAAACATACTTCAAGTTTGAATGTTTGAGCTGTGGAAATGCTGGTTGAAAGTGGCTATGGTACTATTGTTTGTAGGGTACCATCTCTTGCAATCCCACATGAACATCTTGCATCTTAGCATGACCCCATTATCTATCCCTTAACGGAGGTGTGCAGTATCCACCACTACCTTTAAATTCTGGTTGCGGATTTCATTCTTTTCTGCACAATACTAAGTTCTCTCTATGGGATCGTATTCATTTCCTGTATAAGTGTCAGAGTAATTTCAGTATGCCACCAAGAAACTATATTCTGTTGTTGTTAGGCTTTTTCATTAGCATGGTATTTATTCTTTGGTAGACTTTCTGATTTAAAGCTCTCCTTAGGTTTCTGGCCCAAGTTACACCTTCTTATCACTGTTATCTCTTGATAGCGGGTTGCATCACTCTGAACAGTAAAGATAGATCTATGTACTGATCAGTTCCTCTCTCCTACAATTACCAGATAAAGTGGAAGCATTTTGTATACTGCAGTGGTAAATACACAAATGTATAGGGTCATAGTATTTTGCATTTTAAGTCTTTT
Organism: Halocaridina rubra; assembly: GCA_037179515.1. Lineage (NCBI taxonomy): Eukaryota > Metazoa > Arthropoda > Malacostraca > Decapoda > Atyidae > Halocaridina > Halocaridina rubra. The sequence goes on along the minus strand of JAXCGZ010002434.1, from coordinate 42,564 downwards.
GTTATTTGCCTTAATACTCTTGTGTATAATTACAAGCCCTTAGATATAAGCACTTTATTATATT
>JAXCGZ010002434.1:12500-32500 GCA_037179515.1 Halocaridina rubra | reverse complement strand
TATAATATCTAAGCCAAACAATGAAATTATTTATGCAGAAAACAACTTATGATTTGTGCAGATTGTACAGTTTATCAATGGTACTTATTCTAAAAAAAACCTATATCTAAAGGAGACTCTTGAGTTTTCACTTTAATATTATCTTAAAGCTAGACAAAAATAAAAAAATTATAAATTGTCTTTTCGCACTGGGGTCAAAGACGGTGGGGACATTTTCTTTCCCCTTTTTCCAGTTCTAATACGTGGGGTAATATACCTTAAATAACTTAATAAGGGATTTTCCATACCCTTCCTTTCTCTCTTCACTAAAGTTAGGACATGTATGGGGATTCTTTCTTTATGAATCTCATCAATTCGTTTACGTGGCTTCTAAGGTGTTATTTAGATGTTTTAAAAGACTCTCTTGCTCATGAAATTCTTGCTAGGCGTTCTACAACGGTTGCCATGTTTATCTCTCCTTTTCACTCCCCCCGCCTTCTTCACTGTAGGCCCAGGTTCGTACACTACCACAATTTCTCTTCCTCCTAAGACTGGCAAGACAAAAAGGAAGCGATCGATGCATCTTCCGAACCCCTCCAGCCTGGCTTTTTCGTCCTACCTCCGGGCCCGTCTTGACTAAGACCACCACTGCAGGAGACCTGCAACGTCACAGCGACTTTCTATTCAGTACTTCAATACACACGTACCTTCAAAGCAGACCTCGGGATGAAAATTTGAACCTATGTCACTAATACAGTTGTAAGAAAGGTTCCCTATGTCTTCGGGGTACCAACAATGGCCATACGTCGGTAATCTGAGGCTATACTTCGCCTCCCCTGCAACTGCAAGTGCTTGCAATCTCTTTTCAATGGGCAACAAGGACTTGTTTGAGAGAACAAAATCTAAAGACTTTTAGAACTTGAAGGTCGGGGCTGCCTAGGAATAGGGTGGTAATGGAAGGTATTTTTCTACACCACTAGATTATTATTCCAAGATACTTAGGACTTGGCTGAGAAACTGATACATAACATTACTATAGACATCAAAAAGAACAATCATTAAATGCTGAGAAAAGCCACTAAAGAAATATTCTTATTAGCAGTGGCTACAATAATATCATGCACGAATTCAGATAAAAGATACAAATCATCAGGTTACTGCTGATTGCATTGCAAAAATAATAATTAGCAGGTCATTGAGAGATAGCAACAATAACAGTCAACATAATAACATTAATAATCATGATCATAATAAAAATAATAAAAAATGAAATAAAAATACTAAATCAGAAATAGCAATATATATACAACGGAGACTGGTATTCAGAAGTAAGAATGGAGTTCTATACTTATATTTCATAGTAATGCTCATTCTAACACAGGCTCTTTTACTATTTGAATTCCTGCTGTCATAATTATATATATATATATATATATATATATATATATATATATATATAGAGAGAGAGAGAGAGAGAGAGAGAGCATAAACGGCAACTTTCGGGCTCCCCAATTTGTCAATAGGAGTTTTATCTATTCTCTAAACAGTTGCGATATGTGGCGAAAATATTTATGCAAAAGTCGGTACTACCGCTGTCTTATCAGTATTTATGCAATAACAGCATGCACAAATTTATCAAATGAAATAACATGTAGGCACAATTATCGCCTAGCTTCACTGGAAAAACAAAAAAAGAATCAATGACGGCAACATTCTCTTAGCATCGGAAGGAGCTCATGTCAGTCTCAGAGTAGAGAGGGAGGAAGAGAGAGAGAGAAAAGAAAGTTGACTGGGCGACTGTGAAATACGTTGCGGTATCCACCCACATGGTTAGGTGAGACGGTCTTCCTTCCTTTACATGCTCTGAAAATAAAAAATAAATTATCGCAGAGTATCTCGACATAATAAAAGAATAAATACACAAATGAAAGTAAACAAACGTGAGCAATGACTATTGATAGAGTTTTACATTTATTGCCAGAGGGCTATTTTTATTTTCCAATTAGCAAAAAACAAAAGCAAAAGAACTTGGTGTACAACTGCAGAAACATCGAAGCATAAATCCATTCCTGTCTGTTTAATATTGCAAAAGGGCTTTACTGAAATAGCATACACATAAAGGGGAGATAAAGAAGATAATGACAGAAGATCAGGGGATGGGGCCTCATTAAGATTGTTATACACAAATGCTGATGGATTAGCTGGTAAGGCAGTAGAATTAAAAGATAGGATTCACAACAGTAAGGCAGATATAGTAGCAATTACAGAGACTAAGTTGAGTGAGGACATAAACAGTGTCACAGTTTTTCCTAAGGGTTTCAGAATACTAAGGGTTGAAAGATCTGAGAGGACTGGTGGAGGGATAGCACTGCTCATAAGTGAAAGGATTCAAGTCGAAGAAATAAACTTGGCTATAGAAAGTGAGTTCAAGGAATTTCTTGTTGCTCGCATAAATACTGGGTCAGAGAGCATTATAATAACTGTTGTATACAACCCACCAAGGAACCAAAATATAGGTACTATTGAAGTCATAAACTCAGTTGTTAACATGGCACGGGAAAAAAAATGTAGGATTTTGATTATGGGAGACTTTAATCATAAAGAGATAGATTGGATAAATCTTGACCCACACAGTGGTGAGGACTCATTCGGGGCAAGATTCCTAGATTGCGTACAAGGGAATTTCCTACACCAACATGTAATGGAACCAACAAGGGCCAGGGGTGGGGATGAGCCATCACTACTTGATCTAGTGTTCACAGATAATGTGTTGGATATTGAAAAAATTGAGTATGAACCACCAATTGGAAAGAGTGACCACTGTGTGTTGTTGATGGAGTATATCATTGAAGATATTCTTCCTGAGAGTAGAGGCACTGAGGACATGAGGAGGAACTATCCGAAAGGAGATTACATCAAAATGAATGAGCTTTTTGCAGTTATTGACTGGAGAACCTTATTTTACAACAAATCTGTACAAGAAATGTATGACATCTTTTGTGAGAAATATGGGAAGATAGTAGATTGCTGCATACCTGTCACCAAAGTAGGTGTAATTCATGCCAGAGAGAAATGGTTCGATAATGGGTGTAAAAGAGCTAAGGAGTGGAGAGACAAATGCTGGAAAAGGCATAGGAGGAGAAAAAACATAAATGCCTGGCAAACCTACAAATGAGCAAGAAATGACTACCTAAGTAAAAGGAGAGAGGCAGAGAGAGACTATGAGAGGGACATCACCAGGAAGGCTAAAGAAAATCCCAAGCTTTTCCACAGCTTTATCAGAGGAAAACTGAAGGTAAAAGAATAGGTTTTAAGGCTAAAGAGAGCGGATGGAAGCATCACTGAGACGGATGAAGAGATCTGCAAAGAATTGAACAAGGAGTTTCAGTCAGTATTTACAGTAGAAAATACCCCACCCCCTCAGATTGCAGTGATAGAAGCTCAAGGGCCGGTATTAGAGAGCATCAGCCTTACAGCCACAGAGGTATGCAAAGCGCTGATGGATTTAGATGTTCATAAAGCTACAGGTCCCGATGACATATCCCCTCATGTGCTTAAAAAATGTGCAAACACAATATCAGTGGCACTAAGTATCATATTTAAGGAGTCACTGGAGTCGGGGGAGATTCCAAGATGCTGGAAACAAGCAAATGTGATAGCTATCTTCAAAAAGGGAAGGAGGGATACGGCTCTGAACTATAGACCAGTTTCCTTGACCAGCATAGTTTGCAAAGTTATGGAGAAACTACTAAGGAAACATATCTCTCTTCACTTGGAATCCTTCAACTTTTTGTCAGTGAGGCAACATGGCTTCAGAGAAGGTAGATCAACAGTAACAAACTTATTAGAATTTTATGATGAGGTAAGCCAAATCTTACAGGAAAGAGAGGGCTGGGCAGATTGCATATTCCTAGACTTCCAGAAAGCGTTTGACACTGTTCCACATGGGAGACTTATTAGGAAGCTGCAATCAATGGCTAGAATAGGTGGAAATGTTTTGGAATGGATAAAAACTTACTTAGAAGGAAGGGAACAGAGGGTTAGAGTAAGACACTCAGTGTCTGAATGGAGAAGAGTTAGCAGTGGAGTTCCACAAGGTTCAGTTTTAGGGGCACTTTTGTTCCTTGTATATGTAAATGACCTACCAGAGTCTGTAAATTCATTCATGAATATGTTTGCAGATGATGCAAAGATTGTGAAGAAAGTAAAAAACGAGAACAATGGTAGAGAACTTCAGGAGGATCTAAATAATCTGCATGAGTGGTCAGAAAAGTGGCTAATGAAATTCAATACTTCAAAATGTAAGGTAATGAGAATGGGTACAAGTGCAAGAAGGCCCAAGCTTGACTACTCGGTGGCTGGAGTACAACTTCAAGAGACAGAAAATGAGAGAGATCTAGGAGTAAACATACTGGCAGATTTGTCTCCAGAAATACATATAAATGGCATAGTAAGGGCAGCATATGCATTCTTATCAAATGTAAGGGTAGCCTTCAGGCACATGGACAAGGAAATGTTCAGAAATATTTATGTAACCTATGTGAGGCCAAAACTCGAATATGCAGCCCCCTTTTGGAATCCGCACTTGAAAAAGCACATAGCTAAGCTTGAAAAAGTTCAAAGACATGCCACGAAACTGGTGCCAGAAATACGCAATCTCAGTTATGATGAGAGGCTGAGGGAATTAGACTTACCATCACTCGAAGCTAGAAGAGTGAGGGGGGATATGGTGACAGTCTTTAAATTCCTTCATGGTTATGATAGAGTGGATAGGGATCAATATTTTGATATGGCTGGCTCTAGAACTAGAGGTCATAGTTTGAAGCTTCGTAAGAAAACTTCTTCGCAGGATGTAAGGAAATACTTTTTCAGTGTAAGAGTAGTTGATAATTGGAATTGGCTAAGCGAGGAGGTAGTTAATGGTATCTCAATCCATAGTTTTAAGGACAGGTATGATAAGTATCACTAAGTATAAAATGGAACCGATCAGGAGACGGGAAGATACGAGCTTTGGGCTCTTTCCCGTAAACACAATTAGGTAATCACAACTAGGTAATCACATCCTTGTCTATAATGACAATCTCTTTTTTCTTGCTATAAATCAGAGGGTTGAGTCAAAGCACAAACTTTCTGTAAGGCAACATATCCCTGATGAAATTAAAGCAAAATATTAAAATCATATGTGACAATATATCTACTACTATCAATAAAAGTACAAATATCTTTTTTTTAACAAACCTCTTAAAAGGACTTAAGTATCATTATTTTTAAATTTAAATCTCAACATATAAATTCTGGTAATCTCAATTATCTTAATTAGCTCAATTGAAATTTTAAGTTCATGACAATGATAGGGATTAACAATTATCTCTAGATAACCTTTTTCAAAACTCTTTAATTATAATATATATCAAAGGGATAAAGATATTAAAGATTTTTCTTCACATAAAAAACTATATAACAAAAATGGGTATCTGAAAAAATATAAAAAGTCTGTCTCTGTGTATGCAATAATAAAAACAAAATGTATATTTCATTAGCAACAGTAAAGAATGCATTTTGCTTAAGTTTCATAATCTCGTAAGGAGTTGTACAGGAACAATTAAAACAGAAAATATATATATTCTTCTACTATCTCGAATTTGATTTATTTGAATTACTATATAACAGAATTACCTCCGGAACAGGGAGAAGTGCGACATATAACTTCTGTCTGTTTGCTCATACTTATGCACGGTTGGGTACTTTTACTATTCCCCCCCTTTTTATTACTTTATTTTTTCCTGCTCTTATGCTGCCCGAGGTTTGCCTTCAGGGCTGCGGCTGACTAGCTTTTACGGGGGGTGTGCATGTGGGCGCTATTTTCTCCCCTGTTCCTTTGGCTTCTGGATCAACTTCTGCTCTCTCAAATACGGGAAACGGCTGTGTAACAATCTTGTTGTCATATCTTGTCGGCTCACACTCTTTCTTTATGACCAAGCTGTAATAATTTTGATAAACATTATCATGGCTAAAACTTTCTAAGTTTTATTTTATATATCTAACACATTTCTTCGGAGAAATAATGTATATACTGCAGCTAGCAAATAATAAAGAATCATTCATAGATTCACGTCCTTTATCACGTAATATCTATCTTGGAATTCTCGGAAATCGAATAATAATCTCATTGGCTGAGTAGGGGACGAAACAAAAATAAAACAAACTTGGCATCTCAACCATATCTGGGCAGGTGGAGAATCATTTTCTCAAAAATATCCCACAATAGATATTGCAACAGCGCATCACCTCCCATAAATATACTCTGATATGGCATGCAGAAGGACCCGGCAGAGCAGGGGAATTATCCTCGCAGACTCCCCAAGCATGCTTCCTAACGGTGCTTTCCCGCGATTTCACCCCCTAGAGCAACCCCCCCACTATACCTCCAGTCATTCATACTCATTTTCTCTCACATTCGCCACTTTCAAGACACTCATTCTCTTTCTCTCTGAAAAATTCCCTTCTATTTACAACATGTTGATTCCCCTTCCCCTATCACTCTGAAGGAGTGTAAAGGTGAAATCTCGGTCGGGCCGTGTGGTCACATGACTGTCTCACCAGTCCTAGGTCCCATTCTAACAAACAAACAAACAAACATTGTACTCCCTTGAAACTACGTTAGGGCGACACTGAAAAACCTCCCCTATTCCAGCACAGCACAAATTCCTCGAATTTACTTTTACTTTCACCTGCATAGCGCGAAATTAAAAAACTCATCTCTAAACAATATCACAAAATTTCTTATTCTTCAAAAGAAAGGCCACACACGTATTGTAATATCAATTCCCCATCATAACAACATTAAAAGAACGATCTGTCTTTTATGTCTTTCTTTCAATAAAATATTACTCCCGCGGAGAAAAAACAACAAAACAAAGAATAAAAAAAAAGAACCTTGAAAACAGGTGCAAGGATCTTATCACTTGATTTCTTACGCTTCAAGAAATTAATATAAAAATTATTTTACACGTACTTTAGATATCAAAGGTCAGTACAACTACTATATATTTATAATAACGAGGTTGGAAGATCGATTTGTCATTTCCGCATTCCTTTCTTGGAAATCATACGTGGTTAAAAGAAAAACCTTAAAAGCGGATTCAAGTATATTTCTCACTATAATTCTTATGCTTAAGAAATTAATATAATAGTGATATCACGTACATTAAATTTTCAATTAAAATCAATACATTTGCGTTCTTAAAATTCAATTTAGGCATTAATACAAATAAATGGAACACCTTTTAAACGCAATTACTCGTGTATTCCTCAAATTATGACAAATATGGAGTTTATTAAAGTTAAAGTTAAAGTTTGCCGGTGTTTCAGTTCCGATATCCATCTGAGATGCTCCTTGGAACGTCAGCCGAGGCAAGCCCCAACCCCCCCACTGTGGTGCCCATCCACAGCAAGTAACCTTCCCAGTAAACAGCCTATACTCTCGGTCCTGATCAGGAACCGATCTGTCCACCTCGCGAATGCGAGGCCAGCGCGTTACCACTGTACTAGCCTGAAGGCTATTAGTACAAATTATCCTTGTTAGTAATGGGTACAGAAATTCTACTTTTAGTAACTTATTAGGAGCCACACCCCTCATAGGCGGGTTGGCTGAGTCAAAGCATAACTACAAGATAAAATGGCAGTGTCCACCGACCTCAATTTCTTTTATTAGTTGTCCCATTACTCACTGGATACAGATCACAAGTACTTAGCTATATAAAGGAGGTGGTCCTGAAGAAAATCATGGCAGAAGACAATGGAGGAGGGGGTTCTTCTTCATTCTGGGCGCAGGGGGCGCCCCCAAATTCTCCATCTCTTGTGTAGAGTCGACGAATCACCATCTTCTTGGCTGGATCCGGCGACATGTACTTTTGGCAAGGGGCTTTTCCACTCAAAGCCCCGGTCACACTTCAGCTCACTAAGAAATATCTTAGGAATAGTTCCTAAAAAGTTTCCCAATGTTTATCTTTGACCACTCGTCTCTGCATACGGTCTCGGCCGTAAATCGGGTGCACCTTTGTACTATTTCATTAATTAGGTACTCATCTGTCCACTCAGCACTTCTCATCTGCTGACCCAAGTGTTTCAGGAAGTCGGACGCGGGAATTATAGACGGACATTCGAGGCCTTTTACATTTGCGCCGTTCAAGTATAAAGATGAATCTTTGACTTGAGGCTTCTTTCCAACAAGGGCAGGGTGTGGGGGCATGTCCTGCTGTGTTCCCTGTGTCACCACGGGGCTCGGTGCGGCAGGCTGTTCGTCGAAGTTTGAGGTGTCGGTTTCTCTGTCGGCATTGACCAAGTTCCTGCTCGATGGAGCGGCGTCGGCAGGAGTTTGTAGGCGCCGCACGTGCTCCTCCAATTTGAGAATTCTCCGGTGTTTGTCCTCGTCACTCATTTCTTGAATTGGGAGATATTGGATTCTGCGTTTGCCATTCTATTTTTTTTCTTTGTACAGATTTCGACTGAAATGAGAGTCTCTTCGTATGTGTCCCAACGTGGGATCCGTACCGCACTGCCACCAGATTGTCGTAGTGATTTTAATCACTTACTTTACTATAAATACCAGAAAGGTGCAAGGTAAGAATGGACAAGCGGTGGTTCCTTTATCTTAATTTATTCTAGAGTACAACATATTCGATGCCTCAATGCCCCCGACCCTATGACTATCAAAATCTATGATCTATTCGTGCCCCTGGTAAGATTCTGACTAACTGACTCTTTCTGACTGCCTCGGGTTTTCTTGAAGTACCCCAAAGGGCAGGGCGCGTCGCTAAATCCATTTCTGCCAATCGACTTCAGGTTCAAAGAGAGGTCCCTCCTCTTGGGGGAGTGGCTATTTCAGCAGGGCTATAGAACAGAAGAGTTCTAGATCAGTTCATGGCTAATGGGTATCCCTCCAGGGCATATACGGTCAAAATGCTAGTGCTACTTGTGGTTTTGGGCAGGGCCGACTTCTGGGCCTTTCCCACATTCTTGAGGCACATGACGCCAGGTGCTAAGTCCCATGGATCCAGCGAGGTGCTAAGTCCCATGGATCCAGCCATATATCTCGTTGACACTTTCTCAAAACATTGACCAAACCCAGACAAACAACTGGGAGAGTATTCAATTTCACCCTTGATCTCTAGCCTCTTATGTTTCTCTTCAAGACTTGTTACAGTTTCAGATCATGGCTTCAACAAGCTTTCATGTGACTTCAGTAAGACTTCAGTTATGCGACACACACACACACACATATATATATATATATATATATATATATATATATATATATATATATATATATATATATATATATATATATATATATATATATATATATATATATATATATATATATATATATATATACCTACACACACACACACACACACATATATATATATATATATATATATATATATATATATATATATATATATATATATATATATATATATATATATATATATATATATATATATATATATATATATATATATATATATATATATATATATATATATATATATATATATATATATATATATATATATATATATATATATATATATATATATATATTTATATATATATGTGTGTGTGTGTGTGTGTGTGTGTGTGTGTGTGATTACCTAAGTGTGATTACCTAATTGTGTTTACGGGAAAGAGCCCAAAGCTCGTATCTTCCCGTCTCCTGATCGGTTCCATTTTATACTTAGTGATACTTATCATACCTGTCCTTAACACTATGGATTGAGATAGCATTAACTACCTCCTCGCTTAGCCAATTCCAATTATCAAATACTCTTACACTGAAAAAGTATTTCCTTACATCCTGCAAAGAAGTTTTCTTACGAAGCTTCAAACTATGACCTCTAGTTCTAGAGCCCGCCATATCAAAATATCGATCCCTATCCACTCTATCATAACCATGAAGGAATTTAAAGACTGTCACCTTATCCCCCCTCAATCTTCTAGTTTCGAGTGATGGTAAGTCTAATTCCCTCAGCCTCTCATCATAACTGAGATTGCGTATTTCTGGCACCAGTTTCGTGGCATGTCTTTGAACTTTTTCAAGCTTAGCTATGTGCTTTTTCAAGTGCGGATTCCAAAAGGGGGCTGCATATTCGAGTTTTGGCCTCACATAGGTTACATAAATATTTCTGAACATTTCCTTGTCCATGTGCCTGAAGGCTACCCTTACATTTGATAAGAATGCATATGCTGCCCTTACTATGCCATTTATATGTATTTCTGGAGACAAATCTGCCAGTATGTTTACTCCTAGATCTCTCTCATTTTCTGTCTCTTGAAGTTGTACTCCAGCCACCGAATAGTCAAGCTTGGGCCTTCTTGCACTTGTACCCATTCTCATTACCTTACATTTTGAAGTATTGAATTTCATTAGCCACTTTTCTGACCACTCATGCAGATTATTTAGATCCTCCTGAAGTTCTCTACCATTGTTCTCGTTTTTTACTTTCTTCACAATCTTTGCATCATCTGCAAACATATTCATGAATGAATTTACAGACTCTGGTAGGTCATTTACATATACAAGGAACAAAAGTGGCCCTAAAACTGAACCCTGTGGAACTCCACTACTAACTCTTCTCCATTCAGACACTGAGTGTCTTACTCTAACCCTCTGTTCCCTTCCTTCTAAGTAAGATTTTATCCATTCCAAAACATTTCCACCTATTCTAGCCATTGATTGCAGCTTCCTAATAAGTCTCCCATGTGGAACAGTGTCAAACGCTTTCTGGAAGTCTAGGAATATGCAATCTGCCCAGCCCTCTCTTTCCTGTAAGATTCGGCTTACCTCATCATAAAATTCTAATAAGTTTGTTACTGTTGATCTACCTTTTCTGAAGCCATGTTGCCTCACTGACAAAAAGTTGAAGGATTCCAAGTGAAGAGAGATATGTTTCCTTAGTAGTTTCTCCATAACTTTGCAAACTATGCTGGTCAAGGAAACTGGTCTATAGTTCAGAGCCGTATCCCTCCTTCCCTTTTTGAAGATAGCTATCACATTTGCTTGTTTCCAGCATCTTGGAATCTCCCCCGACTCCAGTGACTCCTTAAATATGATACTTAGTGCCACTGATATTGTGTTTGCGCATTTTGTAAGCACATGAGGGGATATGTCATCAGGACCTGTAGCTTTATGAACATCTAAATCCATCAGTGCTTTGCATACCTCTGTGGCTGTAAGGTTGATGTTCTCTAATACCGGCCCTTGAGCTTCTATCACTGCAATCTGAGGGGGTGGGGTATTTTCTACTGTAAATACTGACTGAAACTCCTTGTTCAATTCTTTGCAGATCTCTTCATCCGTCTCAGTGATGCTTCCATCCGCTCTCTTTAGCCTTAAAACCTATTCTTTTACCTTCAGTTTTCCTCTGATAAAGCTGTGGAAAAGCTTGGGATTTTCTTTAGCCTTCCTGGTGATGTCCCTCTCATAGTCTCTCTCTGTCTCTCTCCTTTTACTTAGGTAGTCATTTCTTGCTCTTTTGTAGGTTTGCCAGGCATTTATGTTTTTTCTCCTCCTATACCTTTTCTAGCATTTGTCTCTCCACTCCTTAGCTCTTTTACACCCATTATCGAACCATTTCTCTCTGGCATGAATTACACCTACTTTGGTGACAGGTATGCAGCAATCTACTATCTTCCCATATTTCTCACAAAAGATGTCATACATTTCTTGTACAGATTTGTTGTAAAATAAGGTTCTCCAGTCAATAACTGCAAAAAGCTCATTCATTTTGATGTAATCTCCTTTCCGATAGTTCCTCCTCATGTCCTCAGTGCCTCTACTCTCAGGAAGAATATCTTCAATGATATACTCCATCAACAACACACAGTGGTCACTCTTTCCAATTGGTGGTTCATACTCAATTTTTTCAATATCCAACACATTATCTGTGAACACTAGATCAAGTAGTGATGGCTCATCCCCACCCCTGGCCCTTGTTGGTTCCATTACATGTTGGTGTAGGAAATTCCCTTGTACGCAATCTAGGAATCTTGCCCCTAATGAGTCCTCACCACTGTGTGGGTCAAGATTTATCCAATCTATCTCTTTATGATTAAAGTCTCCCATAATCAAAATCCTACCTTTTTTTCCCCGTGCCATGTTAACAACTGAGTTTATGACTTCAATAGTACCTATATGACTTTCCTCATAAACTTCAAGCCTATTTTGGTTCCTTGGTGGGTTGTTTACAACAGTTATTATAATGCTCTCTGACCCAGTATTTATGCGAGCAACAAGAAATTCCTTGAACTCACTTTCTATAGCCAAGTTTATTTCTTCGACTTGAATCCTTTCACTTATGAGCAGTGCTATCCCTCCACCAGTCCTCTCAGATCTTTCAACCCTTAGTATTCTGAAACCCTTAGGAAAAACTGTGACACTGTTTATGTCCTCACTCAACTTAGTCTCTGTAATTGCTACTCTATCTGCCTTACTGTTGTGAATCCTATCTTTTAATTCTACTGCCTTACCAGCTAATCCATCAGCATTTGTGTATAACAATCTTAATGAGGCCCCATCCCCTGATCTTCTGTCATTATCTTCTTTATCTCCCCTTTGTCTGGAAGAACTCTGTAATGAAAATTTTTCTTCTCTTCTTCATTTCTTTCATCATTTAACCTTCTTGCCTCTTGCAACAAGTTTTTGATCTTTCCCATCTCTTCCTGTGTTCTGTATTGTCTAATGAACACTTCTTTGAATTCTTGAAGGTCTTTTAGATTTTTTTTTCTCAACAATATTTCCCTACATGTTTCCCCTCTCTCAAAGGTTACTTTTGTTGGTCTCGGCTTTCCTTTCCTCGAATATTTACCTAGTTGGTGTATGTTTACAATATCCTCAGGACCACATACTACTCCAAGCTTTCTTATCAGGTCTACAACCCTAGCTTTATTTTCTTCAAGTCTCCCCTGCCATGTTGGCTCCTGGGACTCGCTTATGCCTGAGATTACCTCTGTCTTCTCCTTATCAAGTGCCTGTCTGATGAGTGGGTTTACCCTTTCCATCACAACATCTTTCATTTTTTCGATTACTGTCTCTTTATAGTCAACTGTTTGTATGTTTTCCAGTGCCACCACCTTTACAGCCTTTTTTACTGCCACATTCCCCTTTAGTGCATCAGCAAAGGAAGTTTTCATGGCATCATTTTCCATATTCAGCTCCTGGAACTCTTTTCTGAACTGTTCAATGTTTTCCTTAATCTGGACATTCCAAGCAGCAATCTCGTCTCTCTCAGAAGAGAGCAGTGAACTAACATCTAATTCCTTTAGGTTGTCATTCAGCTGTTTGTTTTTATCTTCTTGTTTAGAAAGTCTAGATTCTAGTTGACTCTTTTCCCCTTCCAGCTTCTTTATTATTTTTTCTAGTTCCGTTCTCTCCTGCCCTTGTGCTTTATTTGCTTCCTCCAAAGATCTTATTTGCTCTCTGAGTGTTTCATTCTCTTTCATTTCTCCATCCATATTCTGAATTTTATCATCAAGGCTTATAACCATTTCCTCTAAATTCTTGATTTTCTGTTTGAGTCTCCTGATGGCTACCCCTCCTACCGACCCATGGATGGGAGAGGTTTGGGACAGAGATGGCCTCATTTTTATGTTCTCCCTCTCACAGAATATAGAAAGAAGACGAGAAAGAGGAAAAAAAAAGAGAAAAACTTTTAATTAAGCTTCACACCGAATTTTTGTATCTCCATATAAGTGCTATTTAGTGACTCAGTTTATCTCTTTTCTGGTAACACACATCTTAACTTAAAAACTTGACCATGGTAATTTAAGGATAAAAAGAAAAAGAAAAAAATGCAACAAAACAAAAGTCAAACCTGAAGGAAAAATTCGAACCTGTGTCTGAGGTGGCACCCACCTGTTTCTGCTATATATTCTTCCTAACTGATAAACTCACTTGCTAACCAAGGTATGTTATCACAAGATTAGACTTTACATTTAACTCAATATATATACAAAATAAAAACAAAATAGTAAAAGAGAAAGCTAAAAAAAAAAAAAAATAAGACAGCTGTGCTACTTGGCAACTTAACTCAGTACTGTTGACAGGTGGATATTTGTTTTTTTTTTTTTACTTATTCAATTATTTCGTGTATCAAACTAACTAACAAGTTAATATAAATGGGAAGGATACTGATTTTAACAATATATGGAACCACAGGATCAGGTAAACGGCTTAAGAGCTTTCCCCAGTTTACACAAAAAATTAGGTAATGTGATGTGATGGCTTCACCTCTGGCAACTCTTCTAAATTTCCTTCAAGGCAGAACTGGACGGCAGCTTCTCTCTCCCCTCACGAAAAATGTTCTCAATTTTTTTTTCCTTTAATATTTTGGACAGTCTCGTCATACAACAAATATAAGTTTTGTACTCACAATACTCTGCAGGATTTCAGATTTAGGGAAATTATGGTAAAGTTTTCCACTAAGCACTTAGTCACTCGAAACAATTAAAAATTTAAGAGGAGCAGTTCCGTGTGTCACTGAACGCGCGGTGTGATTACCTAATTGTGATTACCTAATTGTGTTTACGGGAAAGAGCCCAAAGCTCGTATCTTCCCGTCTCCTGATCGGTTCCATTTTATACTTAGTGATACTTATCATACCTGTCCTTAAAACTATGGATTGAGATAGCATTAACTACCTCCTCGCTTAGCCAATTCCAATTATCAACTACTCTTACACTGAAAAAGTATTTCCTTACATCCTGCAAAGAAGTTTTCTTACGAAGCTTCAAACTATGACCTCTAGTTCTAGAGCCAGCCATATCAAAATATCGATCCCTATCCACTCTATCATAACCATGAAGGAATTTAAAGACTGTCACCATATCCCCCCTCACTCTTCTAGCTTCGAGTGATGGTAAGTCTAATTCCCTCAGCCTCTCATCATAACTGAGATTGCTTATTTCTGGCACCAGTTTCGTGGCATGTCTTTGAACTTTTTCAAGCTTAGCTATGTGCTTTTTCAAGTGCGGATTCCAAAAGGGGGCTGCATATTCGAGTTTTGGCCTCACATAGGTTACATAAATATTTCTGAACATTTCCTTGTCCATGTGCCTGGAGGCTACCCTTACATTTGATAAGAATGCATATGCTGCCCTTACTATGCCATTTATATGTATTTCTGGAGACAAATATGTTTACTCCTAGATCTCTCTCATTTTCTGTCTCTTGAAGTTGTACTCCAGCCACCGAGTAGTCAAGCTTGGGCCTTCTTGCACTTGTACCCATTCTCATTACCTTACATTTTGAAGTATTGAATTTCATTAGCCACTTTTCTGACCACTCATGCAGATTATTTAGATCCTCCTGAAGTTCTCTACCATTGTTCTCGTTTTTTAATTTCTTCACAATCTTTGCATCATCTGCAAACATATTCATGAATGAATTTACAGACTCTGGTAGGTCATTTACATATACAAGGAACAAAAGTGGCCCTAAAACTGAACCCTGTGGAACTCCACTACTAACTCTTCTCCATTCAGACACTGAGTGTCTTACTCTAACCCTCTGTTCCCTTCCTTCTAAGTAAGTTTTTATCCATTCCAAAACATTTCCACCTATTCTAGCCATTGATTGCAGCTTCCTAATAAGTCTCCCATGTGGAACAGTGTCAAACACTTTCTGGAAGTCTAGGAATATGCAATCTGCCCAGCCCTCTCTTTCCTGTAAGATTTGGCTTACCTCATCATAAAATTCTAATAAGTTTGTTACTGTTGATCTACCTTTTCTGAAGCCATGTTGCCTCACTGACAAAAAGTTGAAGGATTCCAAGTGAAGAGAGATATGTTTCCTTAGTAGTTTCTCCATAACTTTGCAAACTATGCTGGTCAAGGAAACTGGTCTATAGTTCAGAGCCGTATCCCTCCTTCCCTTTTTGAAGATAGCTATCACATTTGCTTGTTTCCAGCATCTTGGAATCTCCCCGACTCCAGTGACTCCTTAAATATGATACTTAGTGCCACTGATATTGTGTTTGCGCATTTTTTAAGTACATGAGGGGATATGTCATCGGGACCTGTAGCTTTATGAACATCTAACTCCATCAGCACTTTGCATACCTCTGAGGCTGTAAGGTTGATGTTCTCTAATACCGGCCCTTGAGCTTCTATCACTGCAATCTGAGGGGGTGGGGTATTTTCTACTGTAAATACTGACTGAAACTCCTTGTTCAGTTCTTTGCAGATCTCTTCATCCATCTCAGTGATGCTTCCATCCGCTCTCTTTAGCCTTAAAACCTGTTCTTTTACCTTCAGTTTTCCTCTGATAAAGCTGTGGAAATGCTTGGGATTTTCTTTAGCCTTCCTGGTGATGTCCCTCTCATAGTCTCTCTCTGCCTCTCTCCTTTTACTTAGGTAGTCATTTCTTGCTCTTTTGTAGGTTTGCCAGGCATTTATGTTTTTTCTCCTCCTATACCTTTTCCAGCATTTGTCTCTCCACTCCTTAGCTCTTTTACACCCATTATCGAACCATTTCTCTCTGGCATGAATTACACCTACTTTGGTGACAGGTATGCAGCAATCAACTATCTTCCCATATTTCTCACAAAAGATGTCATACATTTCTTGTACAGATTTGTTGTAAAATAAGGTTCTCCAGTCAATAACTGCAAAAAGCTCATTCATTTTGATGTAATCTCCTTTCGGATAGTTCCTCCTCATGTCCTCAGTGCCTCTACTCTCAGGAAGAATATCTTCAATGATATACTCCATCAACAACACACAGTGGTCACTCTTTCCAATTAGTGGTTCATACTCAATTTTTTCAATATCCAACACATTATCTGTGAACACTAGATCAAGTAGTGATGGCTCATCCCCACCCCTGGCCCTTGTTGGTTCCATTACATGTTGGTGTAGGAAATTCCCTTGTACGCAATCTAGGAATCTTGCCCCGAATGAGTCCTCACCACTGTGTGGGTCAAGATTTATCCAATCTATCTCTTTATGATTAAAGTCTCCCATAATCAAAATCCTACATATTTTTTCCCGTGCCATGTTAACAACTGAGTTTATGACTTCAATAGTACCTATATGACTTTCCTCATAAACTTCAAGCCTATTTTGGTTCCTTGGTGGGTTGTATACAACAGTTATTATAATGCTCTCTGACCCAGTATTTATGCGAGCAACAAGAAATTCCTTGAACTCACTTTCTATAGCCAAGTTTATTTCTTCGACTTGAATCCTTTCACTTATGAGCAGTGCTATCCCTCCACCAGTCCTCTCAGATCTTTCAACCCTTAGTATTCTGAAACCCTTAGGAAAAACTGTGACACTGTTTATGTCCTCACTCAACTTAGTCTCTGTAATTGCTACTATATCTGCCTTACTGTTGTGAATCCTATCTTTTAATTCTACTGCCTTACCAGCTAATCCATCAGCATTTGTGTATAACAATCTTAATGAGGCCCCATCCCCTGATCTTCTGTCAT
This sequence comes from Halocaridina rubra, assembly GCA_037179515.1. Lineage (NCBI taxonomy): Eukaryota > Metazoa > Arthropoda > Malacostraca > Decapoda > Atyidae > Halocaridina > Halocaridina rubra. The sequence continues at coordinate 15,026 of JAXCGZ010002434.1, read as the reverse complement.
TATCTTTTTTATCTCCCCTTTGTCTGTAAGAACTCTGTAATGAAAATTTTTCTTCTCTTCTTCATTTCTTTCATCATTTAACCTTCTTGCCTCTTGCAGCAAGTTTTTGATCTTTCCCATCTCTTCCTGTGTTCTGTATTGTCTAATGAACACTTCTTTGAATTCTTGAAGGTCTTTTAGACTTTTTTTCTCAACAATATTTCCCTACATGTTTCCCCTCTCTCAAAGGTTACTTTTGTTGGTCTCGGCTTTCCTTTCCTCGAATATTTACCTAGTTGGTGTATGTTTACATTATCCTCAGGACCACATACTACTCCAAGCTTTCTTATCAGGTCTACAACCCTAGCTTTATTTTCTTCAAGTCTCCCCTGCCATGTTGGCTCCTGGGACTCGCTTATGCCTGAGATTACCACTGTCTTCTCATTATCAAGTGCCTGTTTGATGAGTGGGTTTGCCCTTTCCATCACAACGTCTTTAATTTTTTGATTACTGTTTGTATGTTTTCCAGTGCCACCACCTTTACAGTCTCTTTTACTGCCACATTCCCCTTTAGTGCATCAGCAAAGGACGTTTTCATGGCATCATTTTCCATATTCAGCTCCTGGAACTCTTTTCTGAACTGTTCAATGTTTTCCTTAATCTGGACATTCCAAGCAGCAATCTCGTCTCTCTCAGAAGAGAGCAGTGAACTAACATCTAATGCCTTGAGGTTGTCATTCAGCTGTTTGTTTTTATCTTCTTGTTTAGAAATTCTAGATTCTAGTTGACTCTTTTCCCCTTCCAGCTTCTTTATTCTTTTTTCTAGTGTGATTACCTAATTGTGATTACCTAATTGTGTTTACGGGAAAGAGCCCAAAGCTCGTATCTTCCCGTCTCCTGATCGGTTCCATTTTATACTTAGTGATACTTATCATACCTGTCCTTAAAACTATGGATTGAGATAGCATTAACTACCTCCTCGCTTAGCCAATTAATTATCAACTACTCTTACACTGAAAAAGTATTTCCTTACATCCTGCAAAGAAGTTTTCTTACGAAGCTTCAAACTATGACCTCTAGTTCTAGAGCCAGCCATATCAAAATATCGATCCCTATCCACTCTATCATAACCATAAAGGAATTTAAAGACTGTCACCATATCCCCCCTCACTCTTCTAGCTTCGAGTGATGGTAAGTCTAATTCCCTCAGCCTCACATTATAACTGAGATTGCTTATTTCTGGCACCAGTTTCGTGGCATATCTTTGAACTTTTTCAAGCTTAGCTATGTGCTTTTTCAAGTGCGGATTCCAAAAGGGGGCTGCATATTCGAGTTTTGGCCTCACATAGGTTACATAAATATTTCTGAACATTTCCTTGTCCATGTGCCTGAAGGCTACCCTTACATTTGATAAGAATGCATATGCTGCCCTTACTATGCCATTTATATGTATTTCTGGAGACAAATCTGCCAGTATGTTTACTCCTAGATCTCTCTCATTTTCTGTCTCTTGAAGTTGTACTCCAGCCACCGAGTAGTCAAGCTTGGGCCTTCTTGCACTTGTACCCATTCTCATTACCTTACATTTTGAAGTATTGAATTTCATTAGCCACTTTTCTGACCACTCATGCAGATTATTTAGATCCTCCTGAAATTCTCTACCATTGTTCTCGTTTTTTACTTTCTTCACAATCTTTGCATCATCTGCAAACATATTCATGAATGAATTTACAGACTCTGGTAGGTCATTTACATATACAAGGAACAAAAGTGGCCCTAAAACTGAACCCTGTGGAACTCCACTACTAACTCTTCTCCATTCAGACACTGAGTGTCTTACTCTAACCCTCTGTTCCCTTCCTTCTAAGTAAGTTTTTATCCATTCCAAAACATTTCCACCTATTGTAGCCATTGACTGCAGCTTCCTAATAAGTCTCCCATGTGGAACAGTGTCAAACGCTTTCTGGAAGTCTTGGAATGTGCAATCTGCCCAGCCCTCTCTTTCCTGTAAGATTTGGCTTACCTCATCATAAAATTTTAATAAGTTTGTTACTGTTGATCTACCTTCTCTGAAGCTATGTTGCCTCACTGACAAAAAGTTGAAGGATTCCAAGTGAAGAGAGATATGTTTCCTTAGTAGTTTCTCCATAACTTTGCAAACTATGCTGGTCAAGGAAACTGGTCTATAGTTCAGAGCCGTATCCCTCCTTCCCTTTTTGAAGATAGGTATCACATTTGCTTGTTTCCAGCATCTTGGAATCTCCCCCGACTCCAGTGACTCCTTAAATATGATACTTAGTGCCACTGATATTGTGTTTGCGCATTTTTTAAGCACATGAGGGGATATGTCATCGGGACCTGTAGCTTTATGAACATCTAAATCCATCAGCGCTTTGCATACCTCTGAGGCTGTAAGGTTGATGTTCTCTAATACCGGCCCTTGAGCTTCTATCACTGCAATCTGAGGGGGTGGGGTATTTTCTACTGTAAATACTGACTGAAACTCCTTGTTCAATTCTTTGCAGATCTCTTCATCCGTCTCAGTGA
>JAXCGZ010002434.1:0-10000 GCA_037179515.1 Halocaridina rubra | reverse complement strand
AGAAAATACCCCACCCCCTCAGATTGCAGTGATAGAAGCTCAAGGGCCGGTATTAGAGAATATTAACCTTACAGCCACAGAGGTATGCAAGGCACTGATGGAGTTAGATGTTCATAAAGCTACAGGTCCTGATGACATATCCCCTCATGTACTTAAAATATGCGCAAACTCATTATCAGTGGCACTAAGTATCATATTTAAAAAGTCACTGGAGTCAGGGGAGATTCCACGATGCTGGAAACAAGCAAACGTGATACCTATCTTCAAAAAGGGAAGGAGGGACACGGCTCTGAACTATAGACTAGTTTCCTTGACCAGCATAGTTTGCAAAGTTATGGAGAAACTACTAAGGAAACATATCTCTCTTCACTTGGAATCCTTCAACTTTTTGTCTGTGAGGCAACATAGCTTCAGAGAAGGTAGATCAACAGTAACAAACCAATTAAAATTTTATGATGAGGTAAGCCGAATCTTACAGGAAAGAGAGGGCTGGGCAGATCGCATATTCCTGGACTTCCAGAAAGCGTTTGACACTGTTCCAGATGGGAAACTTATTAGGAAGCTGCAAGCAATGACTAGAATAGGTGGAAATGTCTTGAAATGGAAAAAAACTTACTTAGAAGGAAGGGAACAGAGGGTTAGAGTAAGACACTCAGTGTCTGAATAGAGAAGAGTTAGTAGTGGAGTTCCACAGGGTTCAGTTTTAGGGCCACTTTAGTTCCTTGTATATGTAAATAACCTACCAGAGTCTGTAAATTCATTCAGGAATATGTTTGCAGATGATGCAAAGATTTTGAAGAAAGTAAGAAATGAGAACAATGGTAGAGAACTTCAGGAAGATCTAAGTAGACTGCATGAGTGGTCAGAAAAGTGCTAATGAAATTCAATACTTCAAAATGTAAGGTAATGAGAATGGGTACAAGTGCAAGAAGGCCCAAGCTTGACTACTCGGTGGTTGGAGTACAAGTTCAAGAGACAGAAAATGAGAGAGATCTAGGAGTAAACATACTGGTAGATTTGTCTCCAGAAATACATATAAATGGCATAGTAAGGGCAGCATATGCATTCTTATCAAATATAAGGGTAGCCTTCAGGCACATGGACAAGGAAATGTTCAGAAATATTTATGTAACCTATGTGAGGCCAAAACTCGAATATGCAGCCCCCTTTTGGAATCCGCACTTGAAAAAGCACATAGCTAAGCTTGAAAAAGTTCAAAGACATGCCACAAAACTGGTGCCAGAAATACGCAATCTCAGTTATGATGAGCGTCTGAGGGAATTAGACTTACCATCACTCGAAGCTAGAAGATTGAGGGGGGATAAGGTGACAGTCTTTAAATTCCTTCATGGTTATGATAGAGTGGATAGGGATCGATTTTTTGATATGGCTGGCTCTAGAACTAGAGGTCATAGTTTGAAGCTTCGTAAGAAAACTTCTTTGCAGGATGTAAGGAAATACTTTTTCAGTGTAAGAGTAGTTGATAATTGGAATTCACTAAGTGAGGAGGTAGTTAATGCTATCTCAGTCCATAGTTTTAAGGATAGGTATGATAAGTGTCTCTAAGTATAAAATGGAACCAATCAGGAGACGGGAAGATACGAGCTTTGGGCTCTTTCCCGTAAAAGCAATTAGGTAATTACAATTAGGTAATTACTTTATCCACGTGGGAAAAGGATGCCCTTATTTATTTCAACAACCTCTTAAATTTCAAAGTTATATTCGCAATATTCATGCAATACATGCAATGCTCCTCTTTTTCGCTGATATATGGAAGATTTTAACCGTAGAGTTTTACAATAACTTCTTACAAGGCAGGAGTTTATCTAAAATGTGCGCTATTTTCACCAATACCATACCAATTCTCATCCGGTTCGAAGGACCAAAAGCTGTGGAAGATTTCCTGTGTATTATTACCCTTCGATCCAATAACCCCCTAAATTCGGAAATCCTGACACGGATTCAGCAGAGGCCTACCACGATCTCAAATTTAAATCCTCTACCAATAAAATATAATTAATATTACATGCATAGATATACATGCAAATATTTTATAAGGGGGTTTATAAAATGCTGATATATGAATATTTAAATAAACTCTCCTCACCTTAAATTAAAACTTCCTGATGCAGAATAATAAGTTTTCCAACATACATTCTACTACGAGTGTTCAATTAAATGAGCTCATTCTGTCCCTCACACGTAGTTATAAATATTGTTAGAAATAAGTTAAATCTGTACTCATCTATCCGGAAAACCCTGATGTCGTCATCAATCACGGGACTCCGAATCAAACTCGAATATCTTCTGATCCATTTATCTCTATTACGTTTTCTACTTGCGTGTCTCGTAACGCCCCACGAGAACAACTAATTACTCATTATTAAACGTATATGCACCATCAATAATCATGGTAAAGATGAGTGTCTCGTATCATCTCACGAGTGCAACTAATTACTCATTATTAAACGTATATGCACCGTCCATAATCACGGTAGCAAATGTAGTTCATAAATATTAATTACGACTGCTTTCACGCATTATAATTACGTCTCAACCATGAGTGTCTCGTAGCATCTCACGAGGACAACTAATTTTTTGTAAGAAAGTCTCACAAAACTTCCCTCGTTTGTAGTGGTCCTTGGTACAAGGACTAAGTTGAGTTATGACTTGCTTACAACGGTTCTTTGTTTAAACAGGCGACGCAATAAGCGTTATCAAGGAGGTGAAAGGTTAATGGCTGAAATCCATTAGCTTCCTTTCTCTAAGTCTTCTACAGCCAGCCTCCATAATAAACTATACATTATACATACGAATATACATGTATACATGATAGAAATGAATAGATAGACTTACTAAGTCTAAAAGTATACATTCATGCACTTACGTTACAATAAACGAAACTATATGCAAAACAACACTTACATTATGTACATAGAAATAAATTGTCTTGAAATATATTCAAGACATCCTGGGCCCCTCCAAAAAGAAAAAATGGGGGGTCTCCCCATCAGTGCTACAATTTATCATCTATGATTAAGCGTGTCCACAATTCTACAATCCTTTGGGCAGATTGACATTCAAATCTTTCATAATTTGATGATTCCTCTTTGTATACTTCTGACAACAGATATTCCCATGAGAGCTTTTCAGACCAAGCTCTCTGAATAATAATTTTTCCTCTTCTTAGTAAGGGTGATATTAGACCTAAGGGGTCCAAAAATATACCCACCAGTGACAGAAGTTTATGTTTGGTCAACACATCTTCTCTAGCCTTCAGACTTTTCAAAGACAACTTGTCTGTATTAACATTCCAGATTAAACTAATGATTGTCTCTTTAGAGAAGATCTAGATTTTCCAGAAAGGCGCTGATCCAGTACCCTTTGAAGTCTTGCATTGTTGGAATTCAATGCTTGCAGTGATATTTCGGCCTTTTCCCACTCTACATCTGCAGTATTGCATATATCAAACTGTTTCTCTTCACTGGTACAAGCATCCAACAAATTACCTACATGAACAATCTCCAATATTTCCTCCAACTGTTCTATTAGAGACTTCATTTGTCCAAAGACATTCTGAAAATTGTGTGGGAGAGGAGTGTGGATAGGCTTCCAGGGAACAGAATCTGTAAAATTTCTAAGTGTAGTTTATCTTTGTAATGCACTTCTTGCTTTACTCCAATACTCTCTGGCTCCCACAACTTATTAAAAGGCTCTAGGGCCTCTTCAATCAACAACTTATTAACAGGCTCTATGGCCTCTGCAATCAGCAACTTATTGACAGGCTCTATGACCTCTCTCAATCAACAACTTATTAACAGGCTCTATGGCCTCTGCAATCAACAACTTATTAACAGGCACTATGGCCTCTTCAGTCAACAACTTATTAACTGGCTCTATGGCCTTTGCAATCAACAACTTATTAACAGGCTCTATGGCCTCTGCAATCAACAACTTATTATCAGGCACTATGGCCTCTTCAGTCTACAACTTATTATCAGGGCTCTATCGCCTCTTCAATCAACAACTTATTAACTGGCTTTATGGCCACTTCAATCAACTCTTGAGTAGCTGTAGGAAAAACCTGTGTTCCTACTCGCATAACAATATGGCCTTGCACATTACTGGGTTCATGTTGAGTATCACAAGGAATATGGCCATACAACATGACACCACCTGGTGTTTCCATCAAAGTATAGACATCCCACTTGTTAATACCACTAACAAACTGACTAAAATGTAATGCACCAATAACAATGCCAATATTATCAAGTACATCACTATCAATATCTTCATCGGCCAACTTGTGACCATTAGATTTTAACACATTTGCAGTGTAATCAACTATGAGTAATTTAACTCTAGCTCTTCTTTTCCCCATTTTGATAACTACATTTACAACAGGAAAACTTCCTTTCTTCGTCTCAGAACGAAATGCATCAATACCAAGAGACATTTCATCTATGGGCTTAATTTAAGAATTCAGCTAAATCCCTAGTTATAAAGGAACACTGGGAACCTGTATCAATGAATAACCTAGTGTTTACACAAAGATTTCCCTTTGAGCTGCTTATTTTTCCACTTGCAGTAGGCAGAGCACATGAAGATAAACTCGGCTTCACCATTTGCCTCTGTACTGCATTCATAGTCATCACACTAATATGTTTCTTGTCCTTTTCCGAGTCAGAATGTTCTTGCTTATTGCTTGACTCATCTAAATTTGAACCATTTCCGGACTGTTCATTCAGAAATGTAGGTTCCTCAAACCTTCTACGAAATTTTGACTCTTGTTCATAACACAAGGCCGCATGATGACCATTATTCTTACACTTCTTACAGTTTAACTGAGTGTAACATTCATTTGCATAATGCCCTAACTGAGTACATTTCAGACATTTGTTATTGTTTCTCAATTTGTCTCTGCATTCGTTTATACTAACTACTTTATTACACTGTTCAGACTTATGACCTTGCCACCCACAGAATACACATTCTGTTTTACTATTTACTACCTTTGCAGTAGCACCATAACTACCCGCATTCTTTTTATAGGACTGGTTCTCATCTCTCTGGGAGGTTTGGGTCTCTCCCTTTGTGTAATCTTTAGTGAAGTTGCCTTCTATATAATATACATATTTTCGCAGCTCCTTCAAGAGGGTTTCAAATGCAGGATATTTTGTGTCTAATTTCATGCTAATCCAGTTCTTTACATCTTCTGGTAATTTCATTATCACGAGTTCTGAAAACACCCAATCAGTGTTCTTCATGTCTCTATAATTTTTCAGACTTCGAGTAATGGCTTCTACTTCCTGCTTGAATTTAAAAAGTGATGAATAATTAGAAGTGGGAGTTGGTATTTTTACCAATTTCCTCATTAAATTTCGTACAATCCTGTCCTTGCTGGCATAAACAGCTTGTAGCTTTTGAATGTATTCATCATAACTCTCACTAGCAACAGGATATCCCTTTATGGTGTCTTTTGCATCTCCTTTAAAGGCATTTCTTAAGATGGTAAACTTTGTCATAGTTGCCATAGAAGTACTATGTACTAAACTATCAAACGTATCCCAAAATCGTTCCATTCATCATAGTTTCCAGAGAACTGCGGTATTATTATTTCAGGAAATTTTGGTGTGGGTTGCCCATTGGGGAGGCTTGAACTCTTGTAACTAGGAGCTCGAGTACTCTTCATAGTTCCTAACTTACGAATCTGTTCTAGGACAGCTAAACTAATATTATTTACGGTTTCAGCTAGATTGTCATGTTCTGTATCCTCCTCTTCAGAATCCCATTTAAGGGGCTTATCCTCGACATATTCTTCATATTTCCTATCGTATCTTCCAAATCTTTCTGTTAGCGTATAATGACATCTTTCTAAATAAGTAACAACAAGTTTCTCATCATCTTTGGCAAGTTCAGTTTGACACTGTACACAATCACGTTGAACCAATTCCCGAAGGCGTTGTAATGCCTCAGGGTTAACCGACATATTGAGAAAGCAAATAGAACATAAAACAACAAACAAATAGTTGATGCAATTTTATCATCAAAGAATCCTTGATCTTCTTTATGCATCCACAATGCAATGAACAATCACTCTGTAAAGAGTATCAAAGGACAATCTTCTAAAATATCAAGATAATAACATACACTCATTTAATTCCGTCAATTATGACGCCAATCCTCAAAGTGTAAAACACTATTCATCAACTAAACGACACTGTTAAGTCAGTAACAATAAATGGAACGTGTAACGTAAACCACACTGTTCCTCCAATGAACGACACTGTGCACCTAGCAGTAGGTGGGGTCACTACCTTCTGTTTATTTACGTAAACAAAGGAATTAATACGACCTTCTAGACATCGTTAAATGGGAAATATGTAAACACACAAATCCCTAAAAACCACTGTTCACCCAGCCGAAATTGGGTACTAATATCCAATTTACTTAATGGACGCTCAACTACGAAAGTATATTTCGTTTCCACAGAGAGAGAAACACTTTATCCACGCGGGCAAAAGATTCTCTTATTTATTTAAACAACCACTTAAATTTCAAAGTTATATTCACAATATTCATGCAATACATGCAATGCTCCTCTTTTTTGCTGAAATATGGACAATTTTAACCGTAGAGTTTTACACTAACTTCTTACAAGGCCGGAGTTTATCTAAAATGCGCACTATTTTCACCATTACCACACCAATTCTCATCCGGTTCGAAGGACCAAAAGCTGTGGAGGATTTCCTGTGTGTTAATACCCTTCGATCTTATAACCCCCTAAATTCGGAAATCCTGACACGGCTTCAGTAGAGGCCTACCACGATCTCAAATTTAAATCCTCTACCAATAAAATACAATTAATATTACATGAATAGACATACATGCAAATATTTTATAAGGGGGTTTATGAACTGCTGATATGTGAATATTTAAGTAAACTCTCCTCACCTTAAATTAAAACTTCCTCATACAGAATGATAAATTTTCCAACATACATTCTACCTACGAGTGTTCAGTTAAATGAGCTCATTCTGTCCCTCACACGTAGTTATAAATATTGTTAGAAATAAGTTAAATCTGTACTCATCTATCCGGAAAACCCTGATGTCGTCAGCAATCACGGGACTCCGAATCAAACTCGAATATCTTCTGATCCACGTATCTCTATTACGTTTTCTACTTGCGTGTCTCGTAACACCTCACGAGAACAACTAATTACTCATTATGAAACGTATATGCACCATCAATAATCATGGTAAACATGAGTGTCTCGTATCATCTCACGAGTTCAACTAATTACTCATTATTAAATGTATATGCACCGTCAATAATCATGGTAGCAAATGTATTTCATAAATCTTAGCTACGACCGATTTTACACATCCTAAACATGAGTGTCTCGTAGCATCTCACGAGGACAACTAACTTTTTGTAAAAGTCTCACAAATCTCCCCTCGTTTGTAGGGGTCCTTGGTACTAGGACTAAGTTGAGTTATGACTTGCTTACAATGGCTCTTGTTTAAACAGGTGATGCAATAAGCGTTATCAAGGAGGTGAAAGGTTAATGGCTAAAATCCATTAGCTTCCTTTCTTCAAGTCTTCTACAGCCAGCCTCCATAATAAACTACACATTATACATACGAGCATACGTGTATACATGATAGAAATAAATAGGTACACACACTAAGTCTAAAAGTATACATACATGCACTTACGTTACAATAAACAAACTATATGCTAAACAACACTTACATAATGTACGTAGAAATAAACCGTCTTGAAATATATTCAAGACACACATGATAATACATACGTATAAAGTAAAGGAAAGCTTACACATCCATTCCTGTCTGTTGCATGCATTCCAGCATTATGGATGCCAAGGCTTTTCAAGGAAAGAGCTTATGCAGAGTTGTAATATCTGGTAATAGGTCAAGATCCTCTTCACAGATTTGTTCAGCGCAAGTATTAAATATGTGTCTTAGGTTTGAGTTTCGGTCAAAGGGTAAAATATATTCATGTTTTCACATATGTTACAGAGTTTATTTGATTATATATATATATATATATATATATATATATATATATATATATATATATATATATATATATATATATATATATATATATATATATATATATATATATATATATATATATATATATATATATATATATAAATATATATATATATATATATATATATATATATATATATATATATATATATATATATATATATATATATATATATATATATATATATATATATATATATATATATATATATATATATATATATATATATATATATATATATATATATATATATATATATATATATATATATATATATATATAAATATATATATATATATATATATATATATATATATATATATATATATATATATATATATATATATATATATATATATATATATATTTTTTTTTTTTTTTTTTAATGATATTTAGAAATATTACCTCTGTAGTAGGAAACTCAGATGTGGAGACTTAGAATGACATTAGATTTTAGGATGATTAACGTGAGCTGATATAATCGCGATTCGCGCTTATTCCAGCTGCTGATCATAGACGTAGGAGTTGCTTTTAAACGTAGATGAGATTAAAATTAAACAGAGTACATGAATAAATTTTGCACAATTATTATAGGAAAAAGAAAAAAAATATTATATATATATATATATATATATATATATATATTATATATATATATATATATATATATATATATATATATATATATATATATATATATATATATATATATATATATATATATATATATGTATATATATATATATATATATATATATATATATATATATATATATATATATATATATATATATATATATATATATATATATATATATATATATATATATGTGATTACCTAATTGTGATTACCTAATTGTGTTTACGGGAAAGAGCCCAAAGCTCGTATCTTCCCGTCTCCTCATCGGTTCCATTTTATACTTAATGATACTTATCATACCTGTCCTTAAAACTATGGATTGAGATAGCATTAACTACCTCCTCGCTTAGCCAATTCCAATTATCAACTACTCTTACACTGAAAAAGTATTTCCTTACATCCTGCAAAGAAGTTTTCTTACGAAGCTTCAAACTATGACCTCTAGTTCTAGAGCCAGCCATATCAAAATATCGATCCCTATCCACTCTATCATAACCATGAAGGAATTTAAAGACTGTCACCATATCCCCCCTCACTCTTCTAGCTTCGAGTGATGGTAAGTCTAATTCCCTCAGCCTCTCATCATAACTGAGATTGCTTATTTCTAGCACCAGTTTCGTGGCATGTCTTTGAACTTTTTCAAGCTTAGCTATGTGCTTTTTCAAGTGCGGATTCCAAAAGGGGGCTGCATATTCGAGTTTTGGCCTCACATAGGTTACATAAATATTTCTGAACATTTCCTTGTCCATGTGCCTGAAGGCTACCCTTACATTTGATAAGAATGCATATGCTGCCCTTACTATGCCATTTATATGTATTTCTGGAGACAAATCTGCCAGTATGTTTACTCCTAGATCTCTCTCATTTTCTGTCTCTTGAAGTTGTACTCCAGCCACCGAGTAGTCAAGCTTGGGCCTTCTTGCACTTGTACCCATTCTCATTACCTTACATTTTGAAGTATTGAATTTCATTAGCCACTTTTCTGACCACTCATGCAGATTATTTAGATCCTCCTGAAGTTCTCTACCATTGTTCTCGTTATTTACTTTCTTCACAATCTTTGCATCATCTGCAAACATATTCATGAATGAATTTACAGACTCTGGTAGGTCATTTACATATACAAGGAACAAAAGTGGCCCTAAAACTAAACCCTGTGGAACTCCACTACTAACTCTTCTCCATTCAGACACTGAGTGTCTTACTCTAACCCTCTGTTCCCTTCCTTCTAAGTAAGATTTTATTCATTCCAAAACATTTCCACCTATTCTAGCC